>MVJL01007481.1:0-23531 GCA_002156465.1 Macrocentrus cingulum
GCAGATGAAAAGAACCAGTTTTATTTTGTATAATCTTGTCGAAGAATATTCTTCATGCAACCAAGTAAAAAACGAAGTGAGTTACCGGTATTTTATTGACAAACTTTAATGTTATTCATTTATTTATTTATTTATTTTTTTAGATAGAGCAACTCACGGTGAAATTACTTCATAGAAAAATTGTTTTCACTAATTTATTTATTTATTTTTTTAGATAGAGCAACTCACGGTGAAATTACTTCATAGAAAAATTGTTTTCACTGCTTATGAAATATTCGAGCTCGATAGAAGTCTTCTATTAACTGTAAGTAACTAAACAAAAAAATTTTTTTTTTGTTTACATCAATTAAAAATTTGTTTGTTGGTTTGTTTTTTTTTTCAGATTTTAAACACAATATTAACTTATATGGCGATTCTTTCACAATTTCAAATTTCATTTATCTATTAGACGGTGTCCAACTCAATAAAAAATCCATTTTGAAAAATCGTATGAACTCTAGCTCATATTATTTTTTCTTTATCGAATTCTAGTTTATCATGCTAGCATTTTTTTCTCAACTGTTTTATTTATTCCAAAATATCAGTAAAATCCATCTAATCCTCATAATCTGTAATAATTGACTAAAAAATAGTCACGAGTCAACTCGCGTGTTTGTCATTGTCCCCTCACATTAGTCATCAAAAAACCCAAGCATTTCCCTATCCTAAAACAGTCTAAAAATGGCTTTGCAAGTGAATAATCCTAAAAATTTTTCCACCATCTACAAATACGGCTTGTTTTTGTGTTACATAATATCAACAATTATTGGATCTGGTCTCCCAGATATTTCTACTCTATTTAATCAACAACAACGAAATAATTGTTTACCACGACAATTTTCACGTCCCATAAAAAATACCATCTATCAATTTTTCCTCATTGTACTCTTCGTAGTTACTTTGCTCTATGCTTTAACATTAGAAAACTATATGGCATACAATAGAATAATTATTTACGAAAAGATTCTCAGCAGTTTTGTAAATTTACTGTGTATCCTGATAGTGCTGTATTACTGTTTTAAATGGCAAACAATAGTTAATCTGATTAATAAATTAGTTCAATGTGAAATTCAATTGTTAAAATTATCTACTGATGCGTCTCAATTTGAGTATGATAAAAATTATCGATTTTTCATGACTGTAATACATATAATAGCGTGTATTGTACATTTATTCTTCATTATTTACGATTCCCATTGGCACTTTGCGTCATTTTGGGTTCAATTTAGCATCGCTACTTTTTACATTGATTGGATAGTCATGCAATACTTTTTTATTTTAAATTTCATTACCAGTAGATTTTTTCTATTAAATCAATTACTCAAATACCTGCGAAATAATGTGAATAAAGAAAATAATATTATTGTTAAAAATGTTTTACCAGCAGATATATTTCTTCAATATTTATATATGGTTCAACAAGTTCACAGTATACTTTCTGATGTTGCAAGCAATGTTTCTCAATTTTATTCACTACCAATGTTGTTTATTGTTCCCAGTGGATGTTTAGGACTAGTTTACAGTACTTTTTGTTTCTCTGAATTGCTTGTAACAACCTCTCAGATAACTGATGTAACTGTGATATCGTATTTAGTTTGTATCATGTGGTTGTTCACGTCTGGAATCCCTCTTTTAGCTATTATCAGCTCAGTAAACAGTATTGCCGACCAAGTGAGTATATGATTTTCATGTATTTTTATGTTTAAAATAATTAAATATTTTTTTTCTTACAGATGAAAGACACTGGTATTATTGTTTTTAATCTGCTCGATGATTATTCTTTGTCTGCGTGGATGAAATATGAAGTAAATTTGTGTATTTATTTTGATTTTGTACCTGTAAGAGAATAAAATTTTATTTTCACTTTTAGATCGTAAAAGTGACTATCTTCTTTGCGGTTATTCTAAAGCAACTGAAATCTTTCGGTGAATAATCATAAAAATCATAAAAGTAAAATTTTTTATTGATAAAATGTAACTTCACTAAGTTTTTTAGATCAAAATCCAATGCTTATTACGTTGAAAACAAAATTATTTTAATTATTGGTTGTCATACAAAGCTGATAACCATTCGTCGAATTTTGGGCATGTCCTTATCATTCTTCAATGTACTGCGTAAAACAAAATGTTTTTCGTCGACTCAGCATATTTTTATTCATTTCTTTGGTCAGTATATCAAATAAGTTACTGCAGCTAATATATTATTAAATCTCGTCAAGTAACGCGAAAAATAAAATAACAATAATGAAACAATTGAAAAAAGATATCTAACTAATTAATTATATAAATTTATTGATGATGTTCGAATGAACAATATTTTAATCATTTGTTTAGATACTTTTACATTATTTATTGGATATCTGTGTGAGATAATTTATTATTTATTGTGAAATGAATTTTAAATAGATATTTTATGTTTAGATATGGTAATTAGGGGCTTTTTCGGAATTTTTATTGCGTTATTATTATGCCATCAATCAACGAAAATGTATATTATCACCACAATCTACTAGAAAATGACGATTAGGTAGATATTATCTTACGATAAGCTAAACTATAAAAGTTCTTGGAAAAATGTTTGGACACCAATGTCATTTCGACTGCCGGTGGAAGTAGAATTATTTTGTGTCATAAACCAATTATTTTCTCATAAAATCGGTCAATTATTAAATCAGTGAAAAATGTCGAATGTAGCTAAACTATTGAAAAAACACAAAATACCTATAAATATTAAAAAATTTCGCTTTCAAGTCTTAAAATTTTCATTAATTTACAGTTTTGTATTGTTTAAAATCTTCGGACTGTTGCCCTGTCATGTTTCTTGGTCTTCAAACTCTCAAAACCTAAAAAAATTAACTTTACGATTTTTTTATTCATTCATAGGATTTCTATACACTATTATACTCATTTTTTATCTATCAGGGATAACGATCCATGTTTTACAATTCGTTCATCGAGATATCCACCTGAAGAATAGTATATTTAATTTTATCAGACTGTCTTATTATTTGTGTGTATATTTTAGTGGTTGGATTGCATTGTTATATTATGCATTACGTCAAAAAACTATTTGTAAATTATTTAATCAAATAGTTGATTTTGATAACAAATTATTTCAAAATTTTTATCAAAAAGATAAATTTATAAATGACATATTACCACCATTTTTACTATTAATATTTTACACTTTTTTTAATTATGCTTTATTTTTTACTTTGCTTTTAAAAAATGATATAAATGGTATTTTTATGGAAATTATACCAGTTGGAATTGTAGGATATAGTATTTTTCAGTATAGTATAATTTTAAATTTTTTTCGAATTCATTTTCAATGTTTAAACGAGTCACTATTATCACTGTTAAAATCTCTTACTGATAAACAGTGTGATGTTATTGTTTTAACACACACATTGGCAAATAATATGGTTTTTCGTCATCTTCGTTATATAAGTGAACTTCATCGAGTATTGTTTGTTATTGTTAAAAATATTGTCACATTTTATTCACCGGTAATGTTACTTTTAATTGTTCCAACGTATATTGGATCAGTCTGCGATATGTGTTATGTTGCTATGCCAATGTTATCGCTGGATTTTGGAGCCATGCCGGACATTGGGGTGACGCTCTTGCGATTTTTTAAACGAACCATTGTAACCGTTGAATTGACTTACTGCGTCATCAAACTCACAGAAGAAGTTGGTATTTATTTTTTATAATAAAAGATAATACGATTTATTAATTAATGCTGATTTGATTATAGATGAGAAACACTAGTGTTATTGTTTACAAAATAATTGCTGCATTTTCCGAAAATGAGTCTGTCAACGTTGAAGTAATAAAAATGTTAATTTAGCGGATAATTTCAAGGATTATATGAGTTTAATGTTGTTATTTAATTGTTTTATATATTTTTTTTTACAGTTGCAACAATTTTCTCTTGCGCTTCTTCATCGGAAAATATCATTTACTGCATACGACATATTTCCTATTGATACCAGTCTGCTGAAATCTGTGAGAGAATTTGAATATTTTAATACTTATATAAAAATTAAATTTTTTTTTATGGTTGTAATGTTGAATTTTTTATTTTTTTTTAGATGCTCATGACGGCTTTTACTTATTTGGTGGTTGTACTTCAACTGGACGTTAAACTTTAACATAAATAAATTTGAAATTAAAAAGAAAAAAATTTTCTTGCAATTGTACATCATTAATAAATGTTTAGTTATGATTTTTCGATTTTATAAAGTCATATTTCATGTTTAAATAATATTTTAGTTTTTTAGAAATTAAAAAAATTCGTCAAAATATTGATCGATATGTTTTTTTTTTAATTTATAAATAATTTCTCATTTATTTATTAGCATATTTGTTGACATATTGATTTATTTATCTACTTCTCACGTGATCCATCGTACTTTTTTAGTGTAAATTACATGATTTTTCGATGCAAATGCCGTTGTTTTCGATGTAAGTAGTAGAATTTTTAATGTTATAAAAAAATGCGAGTAAAATGGCAAAAATGACAAAGATTTTTACTCACTGCACTCTTACAGACGTCTGTACTGGCCAAAAATCGGGGAAGAACTGACAATTTTTGTCGAGTGCAGATCTGTCAAGGCTCACAGTGAGAATTTTTTTATATATTACTATTTTTTATAAATTTGCACTACTGCTATGTTTAATCGACAGGTCTTTGTTTATTCATTTTCATATGTCAATTAGCCGCATTTTAAGCTTTATAAATCCACTATATTTTTCTCATCACTCAACAAAAACATGTATTGTCACTTTAATCGGTATAAAAATGACGTGCCATTAGATAGATACTATCTCACCTCACAATGCGTAAAAGCAAAAAAGAGTCAGTTCTAAAAACGTCACTCTTATTCCGTCTGCCGGTTCAACCAGAATTTTTTGTGGTATATTTTCTATAATAGATTCGTGCAAGAAATAAAATGTTGAATGTGATTAGAAAATTAAAACTAACTAAAAATAGTATAAACACTAAAAAATTATCATATCAAGCATTAAAATTTGTTTTAGCCTACAGTTATGTGTCATTTAAAGTTCTAGGAGTGTTACCTTGTCAAATAACTCGATTCTCAGATCCTCAAAATAATCGAAAAATATCTTTAAAATTTTCTTATTCACTAATAGGACTTGTTTACACTATTATCCTGAAGTTTTACCTTTTAGGAATATTTTTTTTTCTACTACAAACAATCTGTCAAGGAATTCAACTTATTGATAATAACATATTAAATATTTTCGTTGTCATTTATAAATCATCTATATACTTGTGTTGCTTTATAGTATTATTTAATTATGGATTTTATCAAAAAACTTTTTGTCAATTATTTAATCAACTTGTTAAAATTGAAAAAAAATTATTAGAAAATTTTTATGAACATTCTAAATCAATGAATAAAATTTTACAGCCATTTTTTATATTGATATTGTATATTTTTTGTAATTTTAATATGGCTATTTTATTTTTATTAGAAAATAATGTAAAAAGTATTTTTATGGAAATTATTCCTTCTACAATTATAGGATTTACTATTTTACAGTATAGTATAGTATTAACTTTTTTTCGATTGAAATTTCAATGTTTAAACAAATCTTTACTGTTATTTTTAACACCTGCAAGTGAGATACAATTTGATTTTATTGTTTTTACTGATACATTGATGAATAATATGATACTCTGTCATTTTCGTGATTTAACTGAGCGTCATAGACAATTGTATAGTATTTTGAAAGATGTTGCGACATTTTACTCACCACTTATGTTACTCTCAATTTTCACGACGAATATTGGAATAATTAATAATGCTTCTCAAATTGTACTACCACTAGTACAACAGTCAACTGATATGCTTACGACAAAAAATGTGGTTTTGTTTCTACGATTTTTCAAGCGAGTTCTTGTAATTGTTCATCTGTCCTATTGCGTCACTAAACTCGTAGCTGAAGTTAGTATTTATTTTTTATATTAAAAGATAATATTATTTATTAATTACTACTGATTTGATTATAGATGAGAAACACTAGTGTTATTGTTTACAAAATTATTGCTGCATTTTCCGGAAATGAGCCTGTCAACGTTGAAGTAATAAAAGTGTTAATTTAGTTGGATAATTTCAAGGATTATATAAGTTTAATGTTGTTATTTAATTGATTTTATATTTTTTTTCTACAGTTGCAACAATTTTCCCTTGCTCTTCTTCATCGGAAAATACTGTTTACTGCTTATAATATATTTCCGATTGATGCCAGTCTAGTGAAAGCTGTGAGTATTTTTTGCAAAATATTTTATTATTGATAATTAATGTTGATTATATATTTTTTTTTCAGATGCTAATGGCAATTTTGAGTTATTTAGTAGTTATAATTCAATTAAATTATAAAGAAAAAAAATAATTTTCATTATTTTTCTATTAACGAATTAATTATTCATTTTTTTCGTCAAAATTTTTTATAAAAAATAGATAAATATTTTTTTTTATGTTTAAATAAATTCAAAGAATTATTTAAAAAATCGAATAAGATGAAAATAGACACCTATTATGACATTTAGAAGAAAAATTAATTTTTTGTCTGACTAAAAAACGACTATACTACTTACAATCCTCATTTATCTACAAATTATTGAATATCTGTTATATAAAATAGTTCAATCACTGTATATACATAAACAAAGTTATAAAACATACAATATTTTTATTTAAAGTTTGTAATATCAATTAAAATGTAAAATATTGTTTAATCCTTAGTGTAATAAAACTTGAATTTATTAGAGACACACGTAAACAATACAAAATCAATTCCCAAGAGTTCAATACTGTGATTGCTTTATTGGCAGTTGTGCTGCAGTGTGTGCGCGAGAGGTAAAATCTAGTTTTTGAATGATCAATAGCAGAGTTTGTTAAAGTTTACAGTCACCGCGAGTGAGTTTAAACGAAGATCTAGTCCACATAGGCGACAAAAATAGTAGATTACGATTTATCGTTTGCTCGAGGACTTTGCAGTTGACTTTTATCGACCAGAACATCACGGAAACCCCAACTGCAATCGATGCGACCTCACGAATGGAGAATATCGTCGAGTTTAACGCCAACAGAGAGAATCAGTTTCACTCGTAGCCGCCTGTGCATGTGGCTAAGTGACTAATAGTGTAGCTCGAAAGAAAAACAATTTTCTTTTTTTCCAACCCACAGAGCTTTTACAAAATTTTTTAGTTATGCCGCGAAGCAATAAAATTTTACCAATAACAACTGGCTATATTCACGGATTTTCATGGAAAAATATTAAAATTTTACGATTTATTTTAAAATTATTTCGTATATCAGGTTTAGCACCATTTATAATAATTAATAAACATCAAAAAGATAAAAAAATAATATTAAAATTTTCACAATCATTTGAGGGATCAATTTATAATATTATTTTATCAATAATTCTTTTTTTTATCGGTGTTTATGTTGTGCCAATATTTCAAGGTAATCCAGAAACTAACGGTGTTATTCAAGTGATATTGGAAACTTTGGTTGACAGTGGAACATGTATTTTATCAACAATTATTGTATTATACTGTTGTTTTATGCAAAGAACAATTGTAAAATTAGCTAATCGTTTGTTACATTTAGAAAATCAATTTGCAGAAAAAACATTTAATCGATTTAATTTACAAAGTGGAAAATCACGTCAGACAATTTTTTTATTTTTACATATTATAATTAATATATTAATTATTTTAGGGCCATTAATATTTGCACCCTCTGAATATCATTATATTATTACAGAAATTATTCCAGCATTTGTTGTTAATTTATTTGTCATGAAATATGCCATTATTTTAATTTATATTGAAGCTAGATTTTTTTATTTAAATAATTTACTATTATTATTGTCAGATTGTACTGATGATATTTTGTCTAAATCAATTTTATCAACTGTTGTGTCAAGGGAAATATCTATGAGTGATTTTTATTTTATAAAAAAATCACAGAATTTTTTATTTAACATTACTCGCGGATTTTCAAGCTATTTCGGTCCTATTATGTTAATTTATTTACCACTATTTTATTTTAAAGTTATAGCAGATATTTATTACTATATATTGCACTATCATTCGGTAAATTCACCTGCTCTTGGACCTATGAATATCTCAGATGCATTGTGGATTCTCTCGCACTTTTTACCGCTTTTAATTTTAACTCATTCCGTCCAAAGTCTCAGCGATGAGGTTAGTTAGTATCTCTTGGTTTATGCAGTTGATAAATATTTTATAGATTGTTTTTTGTGGTTTTACAGATGCTCCGGACTGGAACTATTGTTAACAAGCTTGTAGATGCATTTGCCTTCACTCAACACATGGCTATGGAGGTGAATATATTTTTTTTATCTGTCATAAAAAAATTATTATTGTTTGGATTAGTTGAGAAAAAAATGATAAATATCAGTTAGTTGATGTTTAGAATTTTATTATTGACTAAATTGTTGATTAAAAATATTTTTGTTTTTTAGTTGGAGGAATTTTCTATCGAATTATTGCATCGACAACCGTCATTTTCAGCTTGGGGTGTTTTTGAACTCGATGGAGGTCTTATGAGTTCGGTATGTTAATTAAAAAAAAATTTTTTTCACACTCATAAATAAGTTTTTTTTTTTATAGGTCATCAGTACTATACTCACATATTTGGTACTTTTACTTCAAATTCAGGATAAAACTTCAACAACTCCGTCAAATTTAAATCAAACCAACGATTCTACAATTAATATCAATTAAAATATCAAAATTTTATTATTTTTAAACAGTTTAATTTGCAATTAAAAAATTCTAAAGGTCAAAAAACGGCAGGAATTCTTTTTTTTTGCAAAAAATTGTTTTTTTCGAGATAGATTGATTATGATTATTTATGGATTTGTCGTTATAGTTATTAAGCTTTGGAATTTCTACAGATCCATGTCAGTGTAATATACTAGATATTTGCACATTACAATTGTTTACCCTCGATTTAACGATCATTAAGATGGTCGTGCTGATTTTCTGCACGAAATCACTCAAGAAAATTAAATTATATCGACCTGAATGAGCATTGTCGGTATTATATATGCTTTCATAACTACAAATTTACATGTCAGTCTGCAACGAGCATCAGTTGTGTAAAATGACTCCAGCAGTTGAAATAAATCCTAGAATTATATTTAAAAAATCGCACATAATTTTACTAAATTTTTACAAATTAATATTTCAATTTCAGGGCCTTATGCCATTAAGTTTAAATATTTTTATATCAAAACGTGGCCAAGTTGATGTGTCATTTCGTCGACCACGAGTCGCACTAGTGTACAATTTGATTTTAATTATCATTCTAGTAATTTTATTGTGTTTTATTGCACCCACCATGTATAGCCATATTAACGAGGGTGTTAAAGGCCCATTTGCCATGGGGTTGACACTTAGTGAAATTTTTTTTACAATAATTATACTCTTTATTTATAGTTTAAATGGTCAAATTTTTTTTAAAACGACTAATTGTTTAGTTAGATTAGAAATTGATCTTGTTAAAAAAATTCCAATGATTTTTCATCATTCAAACATTATTTTTATTCAATTATTTATTGTAATTTTATACATAATAATTTGTATTTCACTTATGATAGTTCAAATTTTACATGGTAATGATTATGAGTTTGATGATGTGATTGCTGCGGTATTAGTATTTTTTCTCGGTTGTATTCCTATTCAATATGCTCTTTTTTTGATTTATTTAAAAGAAAAATTTGTTATTATCAATAATTATTTTAAATTATTAATTGGAAATGAATTGTTAGATACTAAAGAAATTTTTTATATTAGTTCTGAATTTAAAAATCAAATTATTCAAAATATTAATTGGATTAAAAAAATGACGCGTTTGATTCATTCAGTGATTTCTGAGGTTTCAGAATTTTATTCATGGCCAATATTGTTTACAACAATTTTATTTTTCGCTGAATTAGTGTATAGTTCATTTTTCATTGTTAAAACTGCGACTTCAACGTCACAATCTCTACCATCACCATTGATACTCGTTAATTTTGCTTTTTGGATGATAAGCAGTGTTTTTCCGATCGTTACGCTAAGTTTCAGTGTCACCAAAATTATTGCCGAGGTTTATATAATTAAAATTTCAAAGAATTTTTCATTTATGCAATTTTTTAGGGCATTTTAATTGATGAATTTTTTGTGATTTTTAGGTGGAAAGAACGAGAAGCATTGTGTACGATGTCATGGCGACTTATACAATGAATACTGGCATAAAGCACAAGGTAAATCATCGATTATATCTATCAATCAAAGTAGTAAAAAAAAATTCTATTTATCACCTTGCAGATGGAGCAGTTTTCTATCGAGTTGCTGCACAAAAAATTGTCATTCACTGCTTGTGGATTGTTTTCCTTGAACAACAGTTTACTCACATCCGTATGTTTTATTTGAAGGTTTTATTAATTAAATAATTGATTATTTTTAATTATTTAGATACTCAGTAGCATCATATCTTATATAATTATTTTACTACAATATGGAAACATCGATGAAGATGTTAAAAATGCATCAGACAGTACTCCTCATGATAAAACAGTTTTTTTATACTAATGTAAGTTATGGATTATAGTTGAAAAAGTGAGAAAAACTATAATTAAGACATTAATTGGGTGAATTATACTATTTTTTTTTATTAATGTGATGATGATTGAGTCGTTTTTTGAGTGTATTTAATTCGAATACTGTGAAATTATCGAAATTAAATTAGAAAACGAGGAGAAAATTGATATTTCTTTGAAAATTATACCTTATGATGATGGATCAATAGAATTATCTGTGTTTACTAATAATGAGCGTAAAAATTCACTCAGTAAATTGAGTTTGTATTGACTAGAGTTATTTTTTACATGAATATATGCAGTGTCTTTTGTCGATCAGTTGATGTCTGATGTCTGCTCAATTTTTTTAGTTGTAAAAATAATATTTTTAATGCACAGAGAAAAATGGAAATTATTTTGTTACAAGTGATTATGATATATTTTAAATTTTTAGGAATTGCGCCAATTTGTTTAAATATTTTAATAGATAAGAAAAATAAATTAAATCGAATTTATTTTTTAAAATGTTCTGTAGGAATGTTTTATAATATTTTTTTAGGGTTTATAGTTATAATTATATTTTTATGGTATTTTTTTTTAGGTAATGTAGAATATAGGTCAGATAAAGACAAGTTGTTTATTATTTCAATGGTTGTAACTCGTTCAATAATGTCAGTTGGTATTTTTTTAACTTATGTAATTTATCAAAATGATTTTTTGTTGATTGCTAATAATTTAATACAATTAGAGATGAATTTTCGGGAGAAATTTGCAAAATTGTATTGTAAAAAAAATCGGATTTCGCGAGGAATTTTTATAGTTTTAATGTTTACTGTTTTAAATTTTATTTGTCTCGCGTTGCGACTTAATAATCTAAACTATGAAATTGTTGTTAAAGTATTTTTTATTACTCAAGTAACTTTTTTCTCCACTTGGGCATTGGTTCAATATGCGTTGATACTAATTATGTTGGAAGAACAGTGTTCTTGTTTAAATGAGTCGTTGAAATTAATGATAAATTCGGTTAGTAATCAAGAAAATCCTGTTGACATTGATTTTTTAAGAATGGAAAATTTTGTGGAGGATATTATTACAATTAAAAAATTATATCGAAAGTTGTATGAGACTTCGAGTGCAGTTTCAAGATTTTACTCGATGCCATCGTTGATGGTTATTTCCGGCTCTTGTGCATCATTATTGTTCTGTGCATACACCATTGTTAAAACAATCATATCGTCAACGATTATGTTTGATAAGTTTATATTTGAAACCACCGCTCGGATACTTATTTTTATTGTACCATTTGTTTTTGTAACAAGTAGTGCTGCTCAACTTACGTCAACCGTTGGTATTCATACAGTTTGTTATAAAAAAAAAATTTGCAATTTAGAAAAATTAGGATTTACTTTTCGATTTTGATTTTTAGATGAAAATGACGAATTATATAGTTCATAAAGTCCTTTCTGCCTACTCTAATGACCTGAATATGGTCAATCAGGTACATATATGTTATAATAGTTAATAAAATAATTTTTTTTCTTGATTTCTAAATTAATGAGTATTTATTTTTGCAGCTTGAACAGTTTTCACTGCAATTGCTGCATAGGAAGGTCAATTTTACTGCTTGTGGACTGTTTCCACTGGATCGAAGTCTCATTCAATCGGTGAGTAGACAAATGTTGTATTTAATAAATTGCTGCATAGGAAGGTCAATTTTACTGCTTGTGGACTGTTTCCACTGGATCGAAGTCTCATTCAATCGGTGAGTAGACAAATGTTGTATTTAATCATCGATTTGATAAAATTTTTTATTTTGATTTAGATGATTAGCACAATTGCAACGTACCTAGTTATTTTGATGAAATATGAGATTGGAGAGAGTTCTGAAACACTAACTGCACTAACTTCATCCGATAAATAAATTAAAAGGTGAAACAGCAACGTACCTAGTTATTTTGATGAAATATGAGATTGGAGAGAGTTCTGAAACACTAACTGCACTAACTTCATCCGATAAATAAATTAAAAGGTGAAACATCAACAATCATATTAATTAATTCAAGTGTTAGATTGTGAATGACGTGATAGTTCAACGTGAAAAATTCATATTCCATCAAAAATTGTACTTTAATAATGAATCAATGAAATTATTTTTGTTTGCCAACCATAGGAGGAGAAAATAACTTGGAAAATAGATTTCATGCTGACTGTCGTATGGTAATGAGTGCGTCACTTTTTCGTTGTTCGTCAGTTAGTTGATGTCAGACACCTGGTGAATTTTTTTTCTGATAAAAATCATAAATTTTTGCAATAAGAATTATTTAAATGTATTCAAAACGAGGAATTGTATTGTTGAAAGCGCTTGTGTTGTATTTTAAATTTTTAGGAATTGCGCCGATTAGTTTAAATGTGTTGACAGACTCGAAAAACAAACCGTGTGGAATACACTTTTCAAAATGTTCGATCGGATCAGCTCACAACATTTTTTTAAACTGCTCAACTGCAATGTTATTTATAGGGTTTCTATATTTTCACAATGCAAACTATTTGACAAAAGAAAGTCTTCTTGGTGTTGTTATGTTTTTAATTCGCAACATTACAACAGTTGCTCTATTTTTATTTTATATTATTCATCGAAACGACTTAGTATCTATTGCAAATAATTTAGTGAAACTAGATATAAATTTTAAAACCAAATTTAAAAAGTTATCTGGCAAGCATAATGAGATTTTACATCGAGTTATGACAATTTGCATATTTTTAATTTTAAACATTTCGTCTTGCTTTTGTTGGATATTTTACAATAACTTTGAAACTCTCATGAATATATGTATTGCTGTACAAGCACTTTTCTATATAACTTGGTCATTGGTTCAATACTCATTACTATTAATTTTTCTGAGAAAAAAATATTGCTGCCTGAATGAGATTTTGAAATTAATGGTGATTTCGTCTGGTAATCGGGAAAATACTCTTCAAGTTGATGATTTTTTAAAAATAGAAAATTTACTGGAGACCATTATTTTAATTAAAAAATTCTATCGTGATTTGCATGAAATTACGAGTGCTGTTTCAAAATTTTACTCGATGCCGGCATTAGTTGTTATCTTGAGCTCTTGCGTCTCATTACTTTTTTGTTCGCGCTTCATTGTAAGTCAAATCATATTATTGAAGGATATTGTTAATGTGCTGACATTGGAAACAATCTTGCGAATAATGGTGTATATTGTACCATTTACGTTTTTGACAAACAGCGTTAGTCAACTCATAGACGTCGTTAGTATCCATGCAATTATTATCCACGCAATTGATTATGGATGAATACAAATTTAAAAATTTCAGATTTATATTTACTTATTTTTACACAGATGAAGATGACGAATTATTTGGTTTATGAAGTCATCTCTGCTCACTCTGAAGACCTGGATATGGTCAAACAGGTACATATATGCTAGAATATTCAATAAAAGAATTTTTTCCTCGATTTATAAATTAATGGGTGTATATATTTTTGCAGCTTGAACAGTTTTCACTTCAATTGCTGCACAGGAAGGTCAATTTTACTGCTTGTGGATTGTCGCCACTGGATCGAAGACTCATTCAATCGGTGAGTAGAAAAATGTTGTATTTAATCATCGATTTGACAAAATTTTTTATTTTTATTCAGATGATTAGCACAATTGCAACGTACCTAGTTATTTTGATGAAATATGAGATTGGAGAGAGTTCTGAAACACTAACTGCAACTAATGGTACATTATCTTAAATATTTTGGAAAGTAAAAGTAACTAAATATTTATCTTATAAATAAATTGAGAGGTGAAAAATCATATTAATTAATTTAAGTGTTCGATTGTGAATAAAGTAATAGTTTAGTGTGAAAAATTCATATTCCATCGAAAATTATACCTCAATATGATGAATCAACGAGATTTTATGTGCTTACGAACAGTGGGCGGAGAACGTCACTTGGAAAATTGACTTTATGCTGACTGTCGTATTGTGAGTGCTTTATTCTTTCAATGTTTGTCAGTTAGTTGATGCCAGACTCCTGGTCTATTTTTTTCTGATAAAAACACACAAACTTTTGTAATACAAATCATTTAAATGTATTCAAAACGAGGAATTATTTTGTTGCAAGCGCTCGTGTTGTATTTTAAATTTTTAGGAATTGCGCCGATTAGTTTAAATGTGTTGACAGATTCGAAAAACAAACCGTGTGGAATACACTTTTCAAAATGTTCGATCGGATTAGCTCATAATATTTTCTTAAATTGCTTAATTATTATGTCATTCATATGGTTTTTATATTTTGACAGTGTGTACTATTGGACAACAGAGAATAATTATTATATTGTCGTTGTCTTTGTAATTCGCAGTACAACAACAGTTGCTCTGTTTCTATTTTATATTATTTATCGAAATGACTTAGTATCTATTGCAAATAATTTAGTGAAACTAGATATAAATTTTAAAACCAAATTTAAAAACTTATCTGGCAAGCATAATGAGATTTTGCATCGAGTTATCACAATTTGTATATTTTTAATTTTAAACATTTCGTATTGCGTGTGTCGAATATTGTATAATAACTTAAAAACTGTCGTTAATATATTTTTAGTTGGAATATCATTTTTCTATATAACCTGGTCATTGGTTCAATGCTCGTTACTATTGATTTTTCTGAGAAAAAAATATTGCTGCCTAAATGAGATTTTGAAATTTATGGTGATTTCGGCTGGTAGTCGGAAAAATATTGTTCAAGTTGATGATTTTTTAAAAATAGAAAATTCTCTGAAGACTATTATTTTAATTAAAAAATTGTATCGCGATTTGCATGAAATTACGAGCGCTGTTTCAAAATTTTACTCGATGCCGGCATTAACTGTTATCTTGAGCTCTTTCGTCTCATTACTTCTTGATTCGCACTTCATTGTTAGTCAAATCATATCGTCAAATGATATTTTTAATGTGTTGACATTGGATACCATCTTGCGAATAATGGTGTATATTGTATCATTTACGTTTATAACAAACAGCGTTAGTCAACTCATAGAAGCCGTTAGTATCCATGCAATTGATTATGGATTAATACAAATTTAAAAATTTCAGATTTATATCTACTTATTTTTATACAGATGAAGATGACGAATTATTTGGTTTATGAAGTCATCTCTGCTTACTCTGACGACTTGAACATGGTCAATCAGGTGCATACATGCCTAAATAGTCAATAATACAATTTTTTTTCCTCGATTTATAAATTAATGGTTGTTTATTTTTGCAGCTTGAACAGTTTTCGCTTCAATTGCTGCACAGGAAGGTCAATTTTACTGCTAATGGACTGTTTCCACTGGATCGACAACTCATTCAAATGGTAAGTGGAAAAATGGTTCATTTAATCATCGATTTGACAAATTTTTCTATTTTAATTTAGATGATCAGCACAATTGCAACATACCTAGTTATTTTATTGAAATATAAGACTGGAGAAAAAGTCTTTAATCACTAGGTCCAACTAATCGAACATTATCCTAAAAATTTTGGACACTATAAGCAATCGAATGTTCATATCTAATAATATTCTATTATTTTCCCTAAATCAAAGTTTCATCCAATCGGTGAGTAAACAAATTATTTCAATAAATCAATCAATTTAACGAATTTACAAATTTTGTTTTAGATAATTAGCACAATAGCAACATATGTAATTATTCTATTAAAAATGTTCAAGTGTTCAAAAAATTAAGTAAAATAAACGAATAAATTATAAAACTATCCTATAAGCGTATTTATTTGAAAAAAAATAGAAAATTCCTATGAAAATTCATATTAAAAACAAATATAACTCAGTAGATATATTACACTAAACCATATTGTTAGATTCTGATCTGCAACCATCTAGATTGTTTTCATGATTACTCGGTAAAATGTGTTATTGATTTCAGGGAAGTAAAACGCTTCAAACTTATTCATCAGTTGCCATCAGACTGTCATTGCCGTCACTTCAACACGATGAATTCCACAAACGTACACTCGGATTCCGACATTTTCTTGTTTCGTTTAGTAGTGGGAATATTCAAAATTATCGGAGTAGCGCCATTTAATCTCGACGTTAAAAAACTGAAAAAAACCAACAATAAAACAACAACACTGAAATTTTCCTACTCAACAGTGGGTCTTACATACAACATTGGTCTAGCATCCGCACTCCTTCTCAGTGTCTATTTATTTAAATCTCACTACGCGCAGCCAGAAGAAATATCAATCCACAGTCTATTTATGCCTTTTGTTTTCTCCAGTCGCGTCAGTTGCAATGTTATCATTTTAATCATTTTCGTTCTTCAGCAAAACAAAATGGTTCGCGTGGGCAATGAATTGCTGAGTGTGGACAGTAGGTTGTCTGGGAAGGCATTCGCTAAATTTTACAGTGAACGATCTTTAGGTTATGAGTATTTAATATTAATTTCGCATTTTATTATATTCATTGTTGTCATCGCAATGCAAAATTGTGTCACTCCGCTTAACCTGTTTTACAACGCTAATGCCGTTATGGCGTTCATGTCCAATTGGGCGGTTATACAGTACGCTTTGGTGTTGACTTATGTTCAACAAGCTTTTGGATGTTTAAATAAATCACTGAATCTCATGAGTCAATCGTCAGTTCAGTTAGAACAATTTGTTATAACGAGTTCTGTGTCTCATGTTCTTCTGTGCCATCTCAACTCGATTCGACGAATTCATCTGAATCTTCATGAAATTTCTATGGATCTAGTGAAGATCTATTCGTTGCCGTCACTTTTACTTATCACTTGCTCCAGTGTTCATCTTATTTACAGTGTTTATTTCCAATTAAGGCCCAATCAGGAATTTCTTCAAACTGGCTGGATATCACGATTTGACGGCTTTATGTGGATGATCAGTTTTATATGGCCCATTTTTATTTTAACACATCGAACGGATGATTTGAAAGATGAAGTATATACTATACAGTGTAAATTTCAAAATTTTTATTGTTTATCTAATGAATTTCATTTCTGATTTTAGATGATTGTAACTGGCAACATGGTTCACAGAGCAATGACTGTGTATCTTCGACAAGACGATGTGAAACGTGAGGTTAGTAGTTTTTGTTTTATGATTTTCAACTGAATTTATTTAGTAAATTAATTTTTTTGTTTTAGCTAAACGATTTTTCTAATGAATTATTGCACAGACGTATTGATTTTAATGCGTGTGGATTTATCAGTCTAGATCGTCGTCTCGTACAAGCGGTATGTCTATTATAATTTTAATAATGTCAGATCGAAAGATATGTTTTTAATAGAAATAATTATTTATACAGATTGCAAGCACGATAGTAACGTATTTAATTATTTTAATGCAATACGATAATAACTCAATTTCCAAGAATTTACTTTAATAAATTACAGCCTCTATTACTTTAGATAATTATGGCTATTTAATTAAATGCTTTTAATGGATCATATTTTTAAAAATCATCTTATGAAATAAATTATAATTACAATATTTTTTTACCACCGGATAAAATATTTAAATGCAGAAAAAGTTTGATTGTAATAAAATATTAAATTGTAAGTATAGATTAAAATTAGATTATTTTTAAGAGAACACCTAAATTAATTATGCATAAACATATGCTCATTCACCTGCAGATAATTCGATAGATACTAAAACTAAGATACAAATCTTTTAACTATTCCGTTTATTTTTATAATAACTCGTTAAAATGAACTTTTATTGATTTTCAAGGAATATACCACACCTATATGTAAATATCCAACAGTTTCTATCCAACTGTCATTACGTTCACGTCGCGCATAATTGTAAAATGTCGGTTTCTACAAATTTATACACAAATACGGACATTTGGCAATTTCGTTTTATATTATTACTATTTAAATTAGCCGGTGTAGCTCCATTTAATTTAAATATTTACAGACGAAAAAAAGGAACTGTTAAAACGATTAATCTAAAATTTTCATACTCTTCTGTCGGATTTTTGTACAATATTTTTTTGGCATCTATTTTAATATACAGTATTTTTTATTTCAAATCTTATTTGCCAGATTTAAATTATTTTACAATTCACTCTATATTTTTACCTTTTATGTATATTAGTCGTATTATTTGTATTGTTCTTATTATGATTTTTTTTTTAAATCAACAGAAAAATTTAGTTAATGTTGCTAATGAATTAGTGAGTGTAGAAAAAAAATTATTGGAAAAATCATTTGCACAATTTTATCAACCACAAAGTGCAAAATATGCTATTTTTATTACTTTAATTTTATTATTTTTAACAGTTATTGCTGTTTTTATATCACAAAATTTTGTTGAACCTGTTACATTTTTTTATAATATGAATATTGTCGTTGAATTTATGTCTAATTGGACAGTTATTGAATATGCTTTTATATTAACGTATATCGAACAATCGATTAAATGTATCAATAAATCACTGGATTTACTGAGTCAACCAAATGTTCGATTGGAGGAACAGTCGATAAGTAGTTTCAACCAACATCAACTTATCATTGGTCATGTCAATTTAATACGAACAGTTCATCACAATATTTATGAAATTTCACGTCAAGTTGTTAAAATTTTCTCTTGGCCATCTTTATTCCTGATTACTTGCTCGACCGTTCATTTAATTTACGGCGCGTATTATTTGATTAAACCGGAAATTACAGACCCAAATGAATCTGTGATGATGATACGTATTAATGGAATTTTGTGGACCATTAAATTCATTTTTCCAATTACTATTCTTACTAGCGTCGACAATCTCAAAGATGAGGTTTGTATTATCTGTTTTTATGGCATTTTTAAGTTTTGATTAATTTTCTTTTGGTTTTTCAGATGGAAGTGACTAGTAGTATGGTGCACAAAGCCATGGCTATGTATACTCGGCAGGACGACATTAAAAATGAAGTAAATGTGTTTATTGTGATTTTTTATCTGTCAACTGAATTTTTTTTTCATTTTAGCTACACGAATTTTCTAATCAACTGCTGCACAGGCGAATCGACTTTAATGCGTGTGGATTTATCTCTTTGGATCGTCGCCTATTGCAGTGTGTATGTCATTTAATTTTAATGATTGTATGAGATAAAATTGCGTGAGTAAAATCAAAAAGGCGTATATTCAAAATTTCTTTGTTGCTTTAAATTGAAATATTCACTAAACTATTAAAGATAGACATTTTTTTCAAGAGTTCTTTTTTGTAGGGAATTTTATTAACTATAAAAAAGATCCTTAGTAAAATTTATCTATCTTGTATCCTTATTAAGATATTAGCAGTTAAAATGTTTTCAAATTTTTTCAACTAACAGAACTTATGAAAAATTATCTAGCTGTTTTAAATCAAAATATCTTTAAAACAATTAAAAATAAATATTTTTGTCAAGAGTCCTTTTTTGTAGAGAATTTTATTATCTATAAAAAAGGTTTCTATCAAAATTTATGCAACTCATATCCTTATCAAGATATTAGTAAGTAAAAAAATCCCTTTATTGACCATACGAAATTTTGGTTCTAACCACACAAGAAAATAATTTTTTAACCACTAATATTTTTTTATACAGATTGCAAGCACCATGGTGACGTATTTAATGATTTTATTGCAATACGATAACAAATCAAAAACTGATAAAACCAAAGAGGAAGAAGCGCCAAAACGAACTATTAAAACTTAAAAATCAACTCAATCATCTAAAATATTGTTTAATAGCCATTTATTCAATTAGCTTATTAAAAAAATATTTTAGCACTACTATTAATCATAAAACAACTGAATGACAGTATATAAAACCACAATTTGACAAACATGTTCAATCATTTGACAGTAATAATGAATAGATTAAAATTAAAAGCACTAATCTGACTTTTTCTAATATTATTTTCCATTACAATCACATTTTTTGCAAGTCACTTATCAATTCCATCAACAAAGCCCAATATTTCACGATTATTTTATCTTCAGTCACGTTAAATAACTCACAGAGTTCGCACCAAAAAAAAAAATGTATTCGAAAAACACAAAAAAATTTGAATTTAGTAAAATAAGAATTTTATATTCAATTCTGTGGATATTAAAATTATTTGGTCTTGCTCCATATACTGTATCACAAATTAAAGAAAGATTAATTTTTTCATATTCTTGGACTGGAAAAATTTATAATATTCTTTTATCAATTTTTTATTTATTCTCAAATATCACATTTATTTTTCAATATCCACTAGATGATGTTAAGATGAATTTCAGAGTTTTTAAGCGTGTTATTTATTGTTTAACAATTCTTCGATACATTATTGCCACAATAATTCTCATAAAATTGGCCTGTCAAAATGAAATAATCAAGATTTTAAATAAAACAATAGATATTGTTATGAAATTAAATAAAAAATGTGTAAAATGTAAAATTAGTGTTAAATACTCTTGGATTACTATTTTAATTATTTATGTGTTAATTACTGTTTTTAATATTACATATAAATATGTTGAACGTCGTCAATCATCTTGGCTAGCTGTTATTATTATATCAGCTGTTGCACAAGGACTTTTTGGATTTTATATTATTCAATATGTTGTAATTTTAGATATTCTTCAATATTATAATTCTATTATCAATCAATTATTTAAATCAATGGCAATTTATCATCGAGTAAATATTGTTATTTTTGAAAATATGAAAAATATGATGAAAATTCTCGATATCAGATTAATTATAGATAGTCATCGAATTATCGATCAAATTTCACGAGATTTAAGAAATTTTTATTCATTAACGATTTTTTTAATTGTTGGCTTTACTTATCCGTCATTAATTGTTATTTGTTATGATACCGGCGAAGCTCTGAGAAAGGGAAAATCTTTTATTATGCTGCTTGCAGATGTATTTGCATTTCTTCATATTTTTTATCCAATAATTATTTTAATATTTAGTATTGATGGATTTATCAGTGAAGTATGTATTATATAGTAGTTTATTGACATGTTTTTATTAATGTTTAAGATTTTTCTTTATTTTTTAGATGGAAAAAACGAAAGATGTGATCCATGAAGTCATGGCATTTTTTGAAAATGATGTAAAAATCATGCATGAGGTATGAAATGGTTAAAAACAATTTTTTTTTCAGCCAAATTTATCGGAATTTCTTTGCAGCTAGAGTTATTTTCAATTGAGCTACTACATCAACAATTGGATTTTACAGGATATAACATTTTTATCCTCGATAAACGACTGCTACTGTCGGTGCGTACAATTATAAAGAAAAAATAAATAAATAAAACGTATAACAAAATTTTTTTTTCAGGTAATAAGTGTCTGTATAAAATTCATGACTATTATATATATCGATACATAAATACATTTCATAATTAAATCAACGTTTACAACATGAAAAAAACACATTTCTTCTCGATAGAGTCATTAATTACCGAAGAAAAAATTATTAAGAATTGTTATTTGAAGTGTTAAAAATTTATCAACATATGTAAAGCATGAAATTTTAATATTTCGATGGGAAATTAATTTTTTTTATTATAGAAAGTCGTTTTATTAATCACAGGACAAGAAAATAAATATAATAAGAAACAAATCAATGAAATAATTGCTCGATAAACACATGAAACTATCTAAAATAATGGTACAAATGAAAGTCATGTTTTAATAATGTTTCGTGTCAATCATCCAACTTTACAAGTCATAGTTATTACTTCTCTGGATAGTTAATATATTGCAGTGTGTTCAGTCAGTGTCGAACACGACGTGAACGATGTATCTCTTAAAAATATTGCCTAAACCGTTAACTGCACTGTTTTATCTAGTTTTTGGGACTTTTAAGTTGTGGGGAATTGCACCGATAACTGTGTCATTAACAAATGGAAAATTATATTTTTCATGCTCTCGATTAGCAGCTGTGTACAATGGCATTTTCTTGATTTCTTATTGGATTTTTTCTGCAATGACTTTATTCGCATATCCACCAACATATTTTGTAGGGCGTTTATTTTATGCCATGCTGATTATTCAATTCATTGCTGTGACTTTAACTTTGTTAAAATTTACACTATGCTCGAAAAAACTCTGTGAAATATTAGATAGACTCGTAAAAATTAATATCAAAACAATTGATAGAGACTTCAAAGAAAAAAATTATCGAAAATACACGTAGATTTTTATTGTAGTTACTTATCAAATATTTTATTTTATCAACATATGTGTAAAAGTTGTGGCCTTTAAAAATAATACGCTACCAGAAATTATAGCTGTTGTTCTTAATGGAGCAGTGAGTCAATTTTTTTCTGGACTCTGTACAATTCAGTATTCCGCCGCGTTAATGCATCTTAAATATTGTGCGAGTATTTTAAATAAATCATTTGAATGTATAGCAGCTAGTGCATCACGGACAAATTCACGAGTAAATGTTGTCACGAAAAATCCAAAATTAATTGCACAAAATCGTGAAATTATTTCTAATATCAATTTATATCGTGAAATATTTCAAACTTCATTGTCAGTTAACAATTTTTATTCATTGTCGATATTTCTTATTATTGGTCATTCATATTCATCATTTATTTTGACTATTTTGGAATTTATTAGTTCTTTAATAGTGGCGTCATCATCAGCAAAAAAAGTTTTAGAATCTAGTTTTTCAATTGTTAACTCGGTTTATCCGATTTTAATTCTTGTATTCATGGCAGATCAACTTGTCACTGAAGTTTGTACAATTTTTATTAACATAATTATTTTATTTTATTTATAAATCATCGATTTTTTTATTTTAGATGAGAAAAACTGGAGAAATCATCTGCAAAGTTATGGA
>MVJL01007482.1:0-23677 GCA_002156465.1 Macrocentrus cingulum
CATCGACTGCCGCCACCCTCAACTTGATGAGGTGGTCTCGCCCGCCGAAGTCAGAGATGTCCTCAACAGACTGAAGTCCAACAAAAGCCCTGGCCCAAATGGTATTCCGGCAGAATTTTACAAGGCACTCCCAGACTGCTGGGTGACCGAGCTGACTACCCTGTTCAACCATGTGATCAACACAGGAAACGTGCCCCGAGAATGGCAGCAGGCTAATATTGTGCTCCTTCACAATAAAGGCAGCGAGGACGACCCTCTGAATTACCGCGGAATCGCCCTGGCAAACTCCAGTGCCAAAATTTTCACGGCCCTGCTGGCTAAAAGACTAAACAAGTGGGCAGAGCGATCGGGGGTAATACCGGAGGGGCAAAACGGCCTCCGTAAGTCCCGCTCCTATGAGGATAACCTGTTTATCCTAAACACGCTGATTACCCAACAACTGAGCAAGCCAAAAGG
Source organism: Macrocentrus cingulum (assembly GCA_002156465.1). Taxonomy (NCBI): domain Eukaryota; kingdom Metazoa; phylum Arthropoda; class Insecta; order Hymenoptera; family Braconidae; genus Macrocentrus; species Macrocentrus cingulum. The sequence continues at coordinate 457 of MVJL01007482.1, forward strand.
CCGCCTTTACGCCGTCTTTGTGGACTTCCGCCGCGCCTTCGACTCAATAGTGCACTCGATCCTGTGGAGAAAACTGTTCGAGCTCGGGGTCAGCTCACAACTCATTAAAGTCCTCCAGAATCTTTACAACAGAGCGACCTTCAAAATCAAGCTCAGCCCAGCGCTTTACTCCGACATCACCAAGGGGGTTCTCCAGGGGGACCCGTTAAGCCCCCTGCTCTTCATCCTCATGCTCGCCGACATTGTGCAATTCTTCAAAGACCAAGGCCACCACGACATCGACCAACGCATGGCGCTGCTTCTCTATGCGGACGATCTCACAATCACCGCTAGAGATATCGTCGACATGCAACACCTCCTGACGATCTTTGAGAAATACTGCGAGGCCAACAAGCTAACAGTCAATGTCTCGAAGACCAAAGCCATGATTTTCCGGCGAGCGGGCAAGCTACCAAAACTCAGAGCCCTGAAATACGCTGGAGCTTCCATTGAGATCGCCAATTCATTTAATTACCTCGGCGTACCACTCGCCTCTTCCGGACTATACGGCGTGGCCCAGCGGTATTTTCGTACCAGGGCCACGCCTTAAAAGCCATGTGGGACCTCCTTATCGCCAGCAAACTCACCGACTGGAACCAACGATGCCTCCTATTCAACGCAATGGTATCAGCCGCGGCCCTCTACGGCTCGGGAATCTGGGGACTAAGGCACCTCGACGAGCTCGACCTGATACAGCGAAACTTTCTCAAAAGCACGCTCTGCCTGCCCAGAGGCACCCCGTCGTGCATCCTACGCCGTGAAACCGGCGCATCCCCGCTAGGCGACCGCAACCTAAAGCGAGCTCTCCAGTTCTACGCTAAAATTCTCGACTCACCCGCGGACAGCTTCCTTCGACGGTCTCTGCACATCCTGAGCACACTCGACTCAACGCCCACGAACCCCAGCGGAAGAAATTGGCTCACTTCCCTCAAACTGCTCCTCAACAATGCCAACGCCAACGAACTACTAGCCGCTACAAATGGGGAGCAAGTTCGGGAAAAAATCCAGGACACACTGACCGGGGTACGCACCCAGCACCACGAGGCAGACTCGCTCAGACTATCATCGTCCAGCTACACCGTCTACAAAGAACTTACCCAGGCAACAAGCACTGACAAAGCCAACTACCTCGACTGGAACTTAACGGTCAGACACCAAAGAATTCTCTCCCAGCTAAGGCTAGCCAACCCGAGACAGATTGATCTCAGATTCGACGGCCTGCGGTACACTATCGAGCCCCTACTACCGTGCCAACTGTGCTCAGGCCAAACAGCCGAGACCCTCGAACACGTTGTTTGTGATTGCCCACACTACCGCTGCTGTAGACCCCCCGAGTTCGAGTGGACGTCCCTTGCCACAATCCTCCAGCCCCCCGATTGCAACGCCGCCCTTACACTGTGCAACTTTATTGAGACCTCCCTCAGAATACGCGCATTCGCCTTATGCGAATAAGCTAGCCACCCGGAAGCCCCTGCCACAACTCGTCTACAAACATAAGCTATTTTTCTTGTATCAAGGCTTCGGCCTTCTTGGCACAGGCATCCACCTATCCAAGTATCCAAATAAATAAATATATAAAAAGTTTATTCTCATTGATAAAAAACGTTGCAGTACATTTTCTTTAAATAAAACATTATATAATTGACCACGATTATACCAAAATGTATTATTATACTTTTCTATCTTGGCATTATTCACCTGAATAGCAAAAAAAAACCATGTTTATTCAACTTAAAAAATAATATAAATGCTATTAAATAGCAACAAACAAAAAAAAAATAATGTTTTAATTATTCAATATAATTCTTTCTGCAGTCATCAGGATAATTCAGAAAAGAAATAGCAATGCTTAACGTCGAGGTCAAGCATACTCTATGAGTTATCTAATTTCTACATACGAGAATAAATCTTTACAAGATGGAGCTTTTATCTGATAAAAGAAAAAAAAATTAGTGTGCATGGACCACACATCTGAAGTGAAATTTCTTTCTTTTCAAATGCCATTACAGTATAGTGATTGTCAGAAATATTGATAGTATTTTTTTTTCATTGCGTTCTCAAAAAATAAATAATAGTAATTAAATAGTGAGAAGTATAAATTGTGACGCGGCAAGTCGATATTGCTTGTCGCGTACAAAAGTTTCTTACGCTTATCCTGGCAGGGTAGCTATTTTGTGACGCGGCAAGTCGATATTGCTTGGTCGCGCACAAAGAATGTTATGGTTTATCAAGGTTGTAATTATTATTTGATAATTACCTTGAGTTTCTGAAAAGACTATAGTTGGGAGATGGTAAGAGAGAGTGAATGTTCGGTAATTTAAATCAACAAGATAATAAACTGTATTCAGATAGCGTTAGTCATTAGATAAACGGTTGAGTTTTCACCTTGACAGACTCGATACAGAGCAAATATCGGTTAGTATCGTACAAGCTGGGTGAAATAGAGATTCTATACAGTACTATTTTTACAAGAGGTAATCTCGCCGAGCGAGGTGGAGTTCCCCCACTTCTTCACATATGTATCCCACTCCTAGAAGTTAAATGTAGTTCTGTATAGAAATGTATTCCTCCGCGGGCGGGATATTTTAAATAAAATATTAAATAAAATATTAGTCAATCCACCATTTCAGTACATTAGAACATTATAAATAGCAGGTGATTAAGATGATTGTATTAATGATATGATGTATTAATGATACAAACTTCGTCTACTGAACGCCTGATATTTTATTCGATTCAATTCTTTAAATAATTAATTCTTCATTTCATTCATATTGACATATATATATTTATATCAACATTTTTATATCTTTAAATAATTAATTCTTCATTTCATTCATATTGACATATATATATTTATATCAACATTTTTATCAAGTTCATACAATGGAGCATTATCTGAATACATAATGGTTGAATTACTAATCTATTTTAGTTCTTAATAGAAAAAAAAAATTATTTTTAATAGTAGAAAAAGTTCATACAATGGAGCATTATCTGAATACATAATGGTTGAATTACTAATCTATTTTAGTTCTTAATAGAAAAAAAAAATTATTTTTAATAGTAGAATCAAAAGTTGAATGAACATGCAACTTATTTTTATATTATATACAACATAAGACATTCCAAAAGTTCGATGAATCAACAGTTCTCAAACGTTGATGTGATTCAATTGCACATCAATTTAGCAATAGAAAAATCCACCATTTAATACATTTGTGTAACATGCAAACAAATGATATTTTTAAGATATTTGAGGACGTGTCATTAGGTTTTCTTGACCCAGTTCAATGTAAACATGCAATTACAATAGAACTTTTATTTACTTAGCGACGGTTTATTCCACAAGATATTTGAGGACGTGTCATTAGGTTTTCTTGACCCAGTTCAATGTAAACATGCAATTACAATAGAACTTTTATTTACTTAGCGACGGTTTATTCCACCGAATTACTTTAAACGCATGTACGCACTGAGGGAATTCAGCTAATTCTACGTACCATTATATTCCAGTGATTATTTACTTAGCGACGGTTTATTCCACCGAATTACTTTAAACGCATGTACGCACTGAGGGAATTCAGCTAATTCTACGTACCATTATATTCCAGTGAAAATGTGTGAAACCTTATCTGCACACAATTTTCAAGAGGTGTATAACGAAGGCAGTGACCTGTTTGCTTCTCTATAATCTCCCATAACCTGGAATGCGTATTTCATTGCAACAACATTTACCTTGATTTTCAGGTCTGCTGTGCTTTTATCTCTATAATCTCCCATAACCTGGAATGCGTATTTCATTGCAACAACATTTACCTTGATTTTCAGGTCTGCTGTGCTTTTCAAGATTTGCTTGCACCTCTTGTTGCAAGACTTCCTCCAGCGCCGGAATAAATACATCTTGATGAGCTGGATGCAGGGGAAAGAATTCTGCCCTATATGATTGGAGCACGTTGTAGCAATGCCGACGCATTCTTGGAATATCGTATTGCACTAAAGCGGGATCCATGCCATGTAAAAGGGCAATTGCCGTAGCATATATGATTGGAGCACGTTGTAGCAATGCCGACGCATTCTTGGAATATCGTATTGCACTAAAGCGGGATCCATGCCATGTAAAAGGGCAATTGCCGTAGCAATTGCAAATACTCCACAATCCGTTCCATTTTCTTGTCTTGGCATGGGTACAATTGCACTAAAGCGGGATCCATGCCATGTAAAAGGGCAATTGCCGTAGCAATTGCAAATACTCCACAATCCGTTCCATTTTCTTGTCTTGGCATGGGTACTCTAATTATTGATTTCCTTTCGAAAGAATACTCAGGAAACAATTTTTGAAGTAGTCTGTAATACGCAGCAGTGACTCGATTTCTGTACAATGAGTCATACAAGTACATTTGTTCACCATCGTATTTTGCGCATACCCAGTGATCGTCACCGATAGTCTGTAATACGCAGCAGTGACTCGATTTCTGTACAATGAGTCATACAAGTACATTTGTTCACCATCGTATTTTGCGCATACCCAGTGATCGTCACCGTCATGTAAAATTTGAATGTGTTTTTTCAAAGGGCAGCGAGGTTGAACATGCGCGCCTGGAGTATTGCAAAGCGAATCTACCGGGACATACAACCGATCAGTCATTTGGGTTAATAGATCCGAGAATAAACCCATGTGATCGGTTGTCAACTTCTCTCCCCCTAACAATTGTCGGGTGCTTTCTTCGCTTATCTCAATTTTTCTAAATACACGTCCAGAGTAAGACGTACCATATTGTACATTAGGTTGCCTTGTTTCTCTGACTTGTTCGACATTGCCTCGTGCAGTGGTCAAATCAATCACTTTTTGACTGGTACTTTCGTTAGATTACTCTTATTTGAAGACCTTTTGGGCAAAATAAATTCATCATCAGATGTTACGGAATTTATCTCATCTGCTACGACGTCATCGTCGTCATTGTCGATACTTTCGTCATAAACTTCCAAGTCCTCGTCAACTTCTGAGTCCTCATAAACTTCCAAGTCCTCATCAACAGTTCTTTGCTCAATTGGAGCAATGCATTCATTTTCGTTACGAAGTGGCATATTTCGCTTATGTCTACTGTCGACAACTTCGGGTACCAAACATGTTAAGTAAAACTCGACTGCTTGGCAACTGATTTGTTTAACGAAGAAATCATCGTCCGGTTCAATAATGATTTCAACGTGTCCTTTTGGTGTCCAGAACATGAACAAGCAGGACCTTTTTTCAGAAATTTCGAGGTCCAATGATGTTGTAATAAATTCAACTGTTCTTATTCAGGGTGGTCATTTTTTCGCTGCCAAAAATTCTGTGAACCTTTTTCTATTTTCGATTTAAATGCTTCTGCAGGCTTATAATCTCGCGCTTCATGTGGGCATTCAATGATTACTATACGGTCGTTGCCGATAAGACCGTCCGGAGCTGTGCCCAAAAAAGGCAAATTGCTGTCAACAAAGACTCCGCGCACCTTTATTTTTTCAGCATCATCAGCTACGGTCCCAGTGTATTGTTCCCGTGCTGCATCTTTGCTTTGTCGATCGTATAACAACATTGTTTTCCACTGTAGAGGTGGATACAAAATAGCCTTGATAGCAGCAGCTTTTCCTGTCTCATCACGCATGCGGCAAACACGCCCAAAGTCTTTGGAAAACAGAATTTTTTTTCCAACGCTAATACCAGAGCATTGTTCGTTTTTACCCGAGTTTCACTTTGAAGGTCTCTTCTTTCTGGGTTAAGTAAATCTTCAACCCAAGCAAAGTGGTTGTTCAGCTTGTTGGCGTATTTCTCGCCAATACTATCGGGTATCATGCAATTTACCCCATAATTTTGGGAAGCCGTGACTTGCAACTTGTTGGCTGCTTTAGCTTTTTTTTCTCTGCGCTCGAATCGCAACTTCGCAGCGCGTGCGGCATATGCAGCTTGTCTTTTGTTCTTCTCGATCCGACGAGTTTCAAAATCGACTGCTACTTGCGGCGTTTTCTTGTTGGCAGCTTTATTGGTAGTTGAAAAAACTCGACCCGTATTATATTGGACTACTGTTATGGCCACCATACCAATATAATACCCCCGTTGAGCTACAAATTTCCTTTTGCCAGAAAAAGTTTTGTTGAGAACTGAGAAAAATAGCTCTGCGCGATTGGACGTCTTGTTTTCGAGAAAACTATCGGCTTCGTAGGACATTTCTTCCATGGTCTTATTGACTTGATCCAGGAGGCCGAGCTCGTCCAAATGAGGAATCATATTTGTTTCGTTTTCCTTTGTATGGCCATCACAAAAATATCCCCTGTCAGCGGATTTTTTGTGTTCGCCAAATACATGGCTAGAAATATTTTGAATATCTGCCCGCAGTAGTTCTTTTTCGGCAAACGACAGTTCTTGTTGCAACCTGCGATGTTCGGCAGCTTTTACAAGGCACTTTCGGATTCTGAATCTATTGTTAAAAATCTTATCCTTGACTTCACGTCCTTTACGGCCAGTTGCTGACTTTGAGATAGTTTCCAAACGCTTCACCATGTTCTTTTTCAGATGACTCACACAATTGATCTTTCTGATCATAACATTTAGCTCTTCGTAAGGATTGCTGTCACGCATTCTTAGCTGTGTGCTACTATCGCGATCACCGACCACAACTGAGTAAATCAGTCCCCGCCGTTGGGGGCTGTCGGAAAACAATTCGTGCAGAATATCCGATTCCATTTTTTGGGGCGGTTGATCTTTTCCATAATTAATAAAACATTCATGCTCCATTATTAGCCCTTCCGGAAGGTTCATATTTGCTGCACGTTCACAAATGCAGCAGTATTGGAGCCGCCAACCAAAATCCACGACTTTTTCGGTCTCTTGTCCTACGACAATAGCACATCCTGCGACTGATCGGCCAGTTGATCTGTAACACCGGTGTGGCCAACTTCCGTCGACAATCACCGTGCAGGCTGCGTAATCGCCTATCATATTTTCGTTTCCAATTGCGATTCGACGCTCAGCAGCTGCGGCTTCCACCATGGTCATTTCCGCGGCCTCACGCATGATCTTGTCAACTTTGACACTTGTTCTCGCATACTTTTTGTTAGACATATTTTTGATTCCCATACCTGCAAAAAGCTCGGTTAGTCCATCATAACCTACAGCAGTTGCTGAAACTGCTGCAGCTTTATGGATGCTCATGTATTGGCTTTTTTTGGGCTCAGACCATATGCTTGTCCTGAAATTGCACATGTCACACTTGATGAAAATTTGCGTGCGCAAGCCGATTTTATCCTCACCATCATACACTATATTGTCGGCGGTACAGCCAAATGGTCCATGTTTCTCTCTGCCAAATTTCTCTCGAATCTGCTTGAATATGTACTTCATCTTCACAATAATTCGAGAACCATCGTCATCAATCTCCTTTTCATTTTGCGAATCATCTACCTCTTTTGATACCGGCTTTTCTATGATCAAGTCCGGAAAATCTTTAGACATTGCCTCGCCGGTAGTCTGGCAATCCATCATTGCATCTATCATCATGGTTTCATCAGCTTTTAGATTAGTTGGAGACATTTTTTTCTCAATATTGACAGGATTGGAAGCCACATCTGATACTGTTGAGTCATTTGGATGTTCAAAATCGTTTTCTACGAACAAACTCGACAAATTTTCCGATGTTTCCTTTGCTTCTTGCGTACCAGTTGAATCAACAGATATTTGATTAGCACGAATTTCGACGAAACTATCCCGAAGATCTGTAAATTCCGAGGAACTCATGGCTGACGCATTTGTATGTTCATTTGGAAATGCAGTAGGTGCCGCTGAGATTTCCTCTTCTGCATTCAACATTTCTCGCTTCTTGCTGCGTCTGAAAACGGTTTGAATAGAATTCGAAAATTGCTAAATTCAGCCTGTCGGCGCAATCTGTATACAAATTTTTCATTGGATGTCTTATATTAAGATTATGACGCGCAGACAATAAGTTAAATCACTGCCGCATTATTCACTGAGGGAACTTTTTGGTATATGAAGACTTTTTCTGTGAAAAATGATTTTTCTTGTGAAAGTTTTCTTTTCCGAAATATATGGGACAGAGATCCAAAAAATCTATAGTGTAATAAAGTACCTATAATATAAATTATAAAAAACGATAAAAAATATCTACATTATAAGCAAATAAGTAGGTACATATACACAATAACTATTTACATATCCTTGTTAAATGTGATGATATCAATTGTCACAAGAAATCAGCGTAAACTACAGTACTATTTTTACAAGAGGTAATCTCGCCGAGCGAGGTGGAGTTCCCCCACTTCTTCACATATGTATCCCACTCCTAGAAGTTAAATGTAGTTCTGTATAGAAATGTATTCCTCCGCGGGCGGGATATTTTAAATAAAATATTAAATAAAATATTAGTCAATCCACCATTTCAGTACATTAGAACATTATAAATAGCAGGTGATTAAGATGATTGTATTAATGATATGATGTATTAATGATACAAACTTCGTCTACTGAACGCCTGATATTTTATTCGATTCAATTCTTTAAATAATTAATTCTTCATTTCATTCATATTGACATATATATATTTATATCAACATTTTTATCAAGTTCATACAATGGAGCATTATCTGGATACATAATGGTTGAATTACTAATCTATTTTAGTTCTTAATAGAAAAAAAAATTATTTTTAATAGTAGAATCAAAGGTTGAATGAACATGCAACTTATTATTATATTGTATACAACATAAGACATTCCAAAAGTTCGATGAATCAACAGTTCTCAAACGTTGATGTGATTCAATTGCACATCAATTTAGCAATAGAAAAATCCACCGTGTTGTGAATTTCGCCTTCATCAATGTCCTATATATGGAATCAAAATATAAAACAAAAAATTAGATACACTATAAAACAATGTACATTATTAAATAGAAAATATCATACTTACGGATATAAATATAATAAATTTGCCAATAATGATGACCTCGAGGCTTTCCAGCGAGTAGAAAATTTGCCAGGGCCTTCACACCATGACATTGAAATAGTCTAGCAACGCCTCTGCCATTCTTACCGTACGCATTTTGTTTATTCACACAATGTGAATTAAACACGACAAATGTGGCTGGAGTCTTTTGGGCAATTTTGAACGAAATAGTGTACCCGCAACAAAAGAACAAAAATCCATAATACGGTATTTCTGATCCTACGATCTCGAGACAATATTGCAGCGTTTTAGCAATTTTGAACGAAATAGTGTACCCGCAACAAAAGAACAAAAATCCATAATACGGTATTTCTGATCCTACGATCTCGAGACAATATTGCAGCGTTTTCTCTAATTCAGGAAAAAGCTCGGGATCGTCCAGTGTACCTTCCCACATTTGACCAATGTTGATTGCCACACGGCGCCCGAATACGTTAAATTCTTTTGCCAGGTTATCCGCCAATAAAATAGTAGCACTGACAGAGTTTGTAATGCACCAATGTTGATTGCCACACGGCGCCCGAATACGTTAAATTCTTTTGCCAGGTTATCCGCCAATAAAATAGTAGCACTGACAGAGTTTGTAATGCGACAATGGCGATAATACTGGTCTCCTCCAACGATTATACTATCTAGTAAGGCTGATGATGCATTTTCATACGGCGCGTGAAGAGCTGCAATGCAAAACTCCAACGATTATACTATCTAGTAAGGCTGATGATGCATTTTCATACGGCGCGTGAAGAGCTGCAATGCAAAATGTGGAGATGGCCGTACATTGTTGATTAGCAGAGCTCTTAAATCGAGCATCCCCTTGATGAATGGATGCAGACTGAAGAACAGACACACCATCCGCCGATGGTTGTGGCTTCCGTCGGCGTCTTGTGACTTCATGTGGGGTGTTCATCTGAAATATGATGTATTATTATAACAATATATATATTGACATCCGCCGATGGTTGTGGCTTCCGTCGGCGTCTTGTGACTTCATGTGGGGTGTTCATCTGAAATATGATGTATTATTATAACAATATATATATTGCAAGAATGTTATTTGACAATAAAAAAGTTGAAAGTACGTTAGTAATGTCAGTCAATGGTGCTCTGGGTTTGATGACTTGATTTGACGGTCTGATGCAAAGTCGAGGCGGATCTTTAATTAATTCTTGACGCACAATTTCCGTCATTATTTTCACTCGAAACCGCGGCATATCAGCCTCAGTAAAATCAAATGATGTCACTCGACGTGTCAGATGTTCGGCAAACATACATACGAAAACTCCACAATCATAAGTGTTTGTTTGAGGTTGATACGGTATATCCTGCGGAAAAAAATGTCACTCGACGTGTCAGATGTTCGGCAAACATACATACGAAAACTCCACAATCATAAGTGTTTGTTTGAGGTTGATACGGTATATCCTGCGGAAAAAAAAAAGTTAAACGTGAAATTTCAAAGTAAAAATAAACATAAGATCATACCTTGGGAAATTCCGGTGCTTTCCAACGCGTTAAATCCAAACTACGTCGTTTTTTATCGGAACATTCACATTAAAAGTAAAAATAAACATAAGATCATACCTTGGGAAATTCCGGTGCTTTCCAACGCGTTAAATCCAAACTACGTCGTTTTTTATCGGAACATTCACATTCCAGGTATCTCATAATAACCTGTGTAAAAAAAATATTCTCATGATTTCTAATTCTACCTTAGAGATATAGGGACGAAACTAGCTGGATATGTTTCCTGTAAATAAAATCCTGTAACCTTTTTGGTTATTGAATTTATCTACCTAACACAGTTATTAGCGGGAAATTGATTTCATGTAATTGGTCCTTATTTTTTTCAGCCATTAACATTTAGAGCAAGCTTACTTACGTCGGTACATGCATGGTTGGTATTCAGCATGCTGTCGTAGTAAGTAATTCTTCCTTCTACCATATTTATTGTGCATAAACACCAATGATTTCCGCAGTACATGCATGGTTGGTATTCAGCATGCTGTCGTAGTAAGTAATTCTTCCTTCTACCATATTTATTGTGCATAAACACCAATGATTTCCGCCAACCATTATTGGGATGAGTATCACGTCCATCGAAAAAATATCCACCTATAATTATGACGATAGTTATAAAAAAAAATACAGCAAAAAATTGACAGGATTCACAGAAAATATGTATAATTGCTCACATTTCGCGTCCATCTGCGTACACCGTCATACCCACATGATTCTTTCAATTTTGTGTAGAAAAAGCTGCTGAAAGCGAAGAATGCTGATCCCCTTGCGCTCACAAGCATTTCGAAATATCTATTTATCACCTAAAAAATGTTCATTTGTATAATATTTCTTTGTAGACTCATATAGATTCAGGGAACTCACGTTATCGTTCAGCCACGCTCTACCTTCAAGTGTTTTGAGGTCCATCACTTTAATTCGATATTTTCCAGTGCTCGGAATGTCGGTTTCTGGAGGTTCTTGAAGCCACCCCTAAACAAATAGAAAACCTAAATGAATATACCATCAAATCTTCGGTATATGTCCAACTAATACGGTATAGTATACCGTCACTTCAACTGGGATCGTGTCCAGCTTCGTTTTACCAGGGTGTCTGGTCAATACGGTGCCAAAGGTACTTTGACTTGAAGCGGTGACATTTTCATTCTAAAAATAATACACGTTATAAATAATCCTATCGATATAATACACTCATGTTATTGTTACCTCCTCAGCTGGCTCCAGGTTCGATACATCTTTCGGTGGTTTTTTACCGTCGCACAGGGTTTGCTGTTGATTATTGTCACCATCACTGAGGATTGAGCACTGAGATGGACAGTGTGTTATTTTCTGTAAAAAAAAACTAATGTATAGGTGCTATTACAATCGATATTAGAGTGTAGTAAAAACTCACATTTGTGACGTCCTCTTTGATATCATTTTCATATAATAAGTCGAGAAAATCCAAGTCTAACTGTTGATCATTGTCCTAAAAAATATTTTATTATTTTAACCACATCCTTCCTCGAGATGTAATGAGCCTTAAAAGTCATCGATACTTACGATTTCTCCAGCAGTGATATCAAAGTCGCAAAACGGTAGAGCCAAAATTTCATCGTCTTCGTTGTTGAGTACATCTCCCTGATGACATGCGATTAAATAACGTAGATGTTAAATAATACTATCACTATACCGCGCTAATGAAGTGTTAGTGCTGTACCATACCGTCGTGTCAGAAAAAAAACTTTTTAATAAGGAGCGTTTAGCGGATTCTTGGAGTTCGAAATATTTGACATCACTCAAAAATTTGTGTCCTTTCTGTCCTTCAACTTCTCGCTCAAAATCTTCGGCAATATATTGGTGTGCATGCTTACAGCATTCCTTCCACTTCTCAGCATCGACACTTTGTAGAGCCTTGTCCCAAACCTCACGCATTTTCTCTTCGCGGTATTCGTGATCTGGACCCACCTTTTTGTCAAAATGACGCTTGACCAAACCCCAAACAAGTTCTATGGGATTGTATTGCGGCGAATAAGGTGGAAGTCTCAAGATTGAGTGCTTCATTGGACACTTAGCTACAATTTCCTCAAGTCTGTAGCGCACGGGCTTCTTATTCATCGCGCAAAGGTTAAACAGCTTTTGCTTTGTCCATTTTTGATCGAAAGAAATGTTGTTCTTCGTCAGCCAATCACACAGAACATGTTTATTCGAACTTTTTGTGGGGTGTCTATCCACCTATAAAAAATTGATAAAATGAATCTTTGTCGAAGAGATATCTATGAGAGTAATCTAGTTTTTTCATGCCTAAATCAACGGAACGTACTTTTCCCGAGTGATATGGAGCATTGTCAAGAACGATTATCGATGGCTTGTCCAAGCTCTTCAACAATTTATTTTCAAACCAATCCTCGAATATCTCCGCGTTCATTTCGCCGTGATAATCTTGGAATTGGTTTGGCTTCGAATTCGTGCGAAGCAGAGGTCCCACTCCAGGAACAAATCCTTCTTCACCACCTGCAAATTTAGAAATAAATTTGACGTATTTTGAAGAAAATTTTACAGACGAAAAATATAAATACTTACCAGCATTATTAATAATAAATCGGGGGCCTAGATCCACGACTCTCATGGAGCAGCTCCGAATGTCTTTATCCTGCCATTCTCGGGTTTTTCCAGTTCCGCGTAAAAACGTCCAAGTTTCGTCTTGCCAAACCACATACTTTTTATCAGCGTCAAGGGCCCGGTGATTTTCCATATATTTGAAGGTTTTTCCAGTTCCGCGTAAAAACGTCCAAGTTTCGTCTTGCCAAACCACATACTTTTTATCAGCGTCAAGGGCCCGGTGATTTTCCATATATTTGACCAAAAAATTGTGACGCATCATTCGTATGTGCGGCTGTTCAGCGACTATATACCTTATACCCCGGCGTTTGAGGTAGCGGAAGCCCAGATCATGGAACAAAAAATTGTGACGCATCATTCGTATGTGCGGCTGTTCAGCGACTATATACCTTATACCCCGGCGTTTGAGGTAGCGGAAGCCCAGATCATGGAGGATTAATCTAAGTGATGACCAGCTTCCTTGAAATGGCACTTTATTTTTCATCATTTCCAGCGTCAGCAGTTATTGAGTCACAGATCGACCTACAGTAACGCAGTAACGAGGATTATTGATAAGCAGGGGAACATTTTTTCAACTGTGTACACGTTGAATACTTACGTTCTTCGCAGAGGCGATAAATAATATTTCTAATTGACTCCTTAACTTCATCGGTAATTTGTCTCACTGGGGATTTTTTATTTTTAGTTTTTCCCGGAGTCTCCAGTGGTTCACCGCGCCTTGCTCTGTTGACGTAATGACTGACGATCCTCTTAGATATTTTAAAAGCAGCGGCAACTCGATCACTGCAGGAATAAAAAACAAAATAATTATACAAAACAGTTTTACAGCCAAGAAATGAATTGGACGTGTGATATTCTTACCAGGCTCGGGACAGTGGAATCAGGGGAGCTCCATTCTCGCCTTCGGCGATAAAATATTGATACAACGACACGATGGCATATTGGAATTGGCTACAGAATGGTCGACCACGTTTATCGATCAATTCTGTAGTCCAATTTTTGATGGGTCGGCGTCGCTGGCTTTTGGGTTTGTCTGATGATGCAATGGAATCACCTGCAGCATTATTATTTACGTCTTTCTTTTTTTTTTTTGGGTATGTAACCTGTTCTGTAGTCGTGCCATCCGGCAGTGTCACGTAATTAAGTTCAATATGCGACCGTTTTCTTGGTTTTTCACTTCTTTGTGGTCCAGTCTCACCATCATCAGGTCGTCTTTCTTCCTTCACCACACTCATCGTCACTTTTCTCTCAGCAGATATAACTGAACGCACACTGCCACTATTAACTTCTTTGTTTCTCTATCCTGAACGTGTGTGCACAATTATTTCATTCAATTAACATTACAAAACCATAAAAAAAAAGAACAGAAAAACTCTTACATTCGTCAACACGTGGTGATAATAATTTGACCAGTGCCATTCATAACCTCATCGCGGGCCTCTTATAATAACCTCTCCACCGCACTTGGATAAAATTATTTCAGATAAAAAATAGAAGGCTGGGAATTTATAGATTGTATGTAAATAATGCAATTTCAATAAAATTATTTGGATATGTTTATATTTTTATGTGGTTAAAAAATTTTTGTTTTTAATTCTGCTACTGGCAGCACCGTCATTGGGACAGCGGGAATATTTGAATTGTATTTTGCATCTCAATAAAATTCGTTTTAAAAATGTACTTACCTTGTAAACAATTTACGCTGTTATCGTGCAATGACCCACTTGAAACATTTATTTAATATATGCATATCTTAAAGAGTATAACTATGTAACACCAACTGTGGAAACTGCATATCGTTTAGAGGTTAGGTTTAAATAAAAATAATTCTTTAATACAAAAAATATCGCACAAATGGTAACATTAGTTTATTTTTTATTAAAAAAAATTTTTGTCAATTAATGAAAGATTTTCTATAGGAATCACGCAAATTTTGGAATCTTTATCGTGTTGATAAGCTAACCTTTTATCAAAGCTGAATAATAAAATATATAACATATCACTCGAGTTAAATAATTGAGAATTAAATTTCCTATTAAAATAGTTACACAAATTTTTTAATTATTTTGTATCATTTTCGAGGTTTTCTAAAATATCTAAATTTAAAAAAATTCAGTCACAACGGAATGTACATGGATTGTTAAAATTTCTTTAGGGAATCACCTCAATTATTAAAGTCGTTTAATATTTTTTGATAACTGGTATATCGATCTCGATCTAATCAATTATAACTAATATGAATTAGTTTTTAAAATTTTTTTTCTTGTGACAATTGGCAGCGGCAATTTGTTTCATGTATATCTAGGTGTATATTACATTTTTAATTGGTTAATAAATTTGTTGGCTATTATTTGTTTATGAATTTTGGAAAAGTATATATATCTAAATTATTATTTAAAACAGAGGACTATTTTTGTTCGCGTACTAAGGGTGTTCATTGCCATATAGGTAGAGAGGGAAGAAGAAGTGGGGGAACTCCACCTCGCTCGGCGAGATTACCTCTTGTAAAAATAGTACTGTACAACTGTTAGCAAAGGGAAGTATTCTATGGTGGATGAAGTGAACAAAAGTATGTAGTTGAGAGTAGTGTTCTCTCTCTCTCTCTCTCTCTCTCTTTCTCTCTCTCTCTTCCTCACGGAATAAACACGCGGCAAATCACCTGACCGGGGAGCTGAATATGATCAGGGGCTTGATGATTGATTTAGAAGGAAATTCACTCTCCTAAACTGTCCTCAGGAAGAAGAGCTGTGACACAATACCTCATGATGAGGTTATCTCGGTGAATCCACAGGTTTCTCCTCCGTCGGACGGGTGTACCAGGAAGTGTAGGGCTATAGGCTGGTGGAGTTATGCACACGTAAATTCTATTGGCCACTCTAGTGGATTATGTGCCTTTTTACTCACAGTTCAGGCCCACTGGACTTAGCATGAACTAAACGCTAATTATAAGAGCAACCGGCTCGATCACATTTTGACACAAGAGTGTCGTGCGTTGCTGGTAGCGCAAGGGCCACGGTGGTTCGGCTGTCTCAGAGTGGGAGGCAGCGTTCCGAGTCCTGGTGGGAACTACGCGCGGGGAAAAATTGCGCTCCGCTTCACAAAATGAATGTATCTAACTAATTTACAAACAGGGCGGAGATCAGGAAAGGATCTAGTTGTATAATTCATCACATTATTACTGTATTCGTAGATTTAATTTTATTATAATTCTATTACTATTAGTACTATATATTTTTATTTTTATTATTTTTACATGATCTCGCTTATTACGCTATATATATAGTTGCAGTTCCAGCTCGATAAGTATTTGACAAAAATTTAATAAATAGTAAAATAAATTGGTATAAATTTGAATAAAAATTAAAATCTATAAATGAAAAATGCAGAGACAAACAATAAACGGAAATAAAATAAATTACTTTTAGTAAAATTTTGACTGGAGAGAAAGTTATACGATATTCTTTAATTTTCCAAAGAATATAATTAAATTAATTGGTTAATTTTTCCGGTTGAATATTTATAAAGGTTTTTTTATATTTCTATTTGATCAATTGTTGATATAGAAATAACTGCAACGCATCGAAAATCATCGGATCCCATTTTATGTGGTTCAGCTCGTTAGATCATCTATTACTGAGATACTCAAAATTTTTTAAATTAAATTTTTTTTACTCTTTATTTTTTTTACTCTGTAACATTATTAAGTTCATTTCTTATTCAGATTAACCTGGATTTTATCCAAATGCAACTCGAGAAAGACCCAAACATTTTTGAGAAAAAGTGGCCCGACTTGAGCATCAGACTTCTATAGATTGCGGTGCAGAAAAAACTCGCTTGCCGCCCGGTATTGAAAGGACTTGGTAATTTTCGTTCGATTATTATTAAAAATTCAATCATCGTTTCAATGTTTGGTTGTTTATTTATTATTATTTTTTTTCATAATAAGTTACTTTTATCATGATTGATGCCCTTTTCTCTTCATTTGAGCAAAACATGATAACATTAAATAATAATTTCAAACATCGCGATAATTTTCCTCTATTAAAAAATACAACATAAAGGTACAAATTCATGCTAGCGAAATTGATCGAGCGAAAATGGTTTCTAATAATCTGATTGGTTTTCCAGACAGACGTTTTGTCCAAGAGCCAATCAGATTATATTAGAAACCATTTTCGCTCGGTGAATTTCGCTAGCATGAATTTGTACCTTAAATGTCATATGATCTAAAATGTGTGTTTTCATAAAAAACTTTGAATTAATTAGTAGAATATTTACAATTTAATTTAGATAATAATGGATAATTGGATTTCTTTAATTGAAAAAATTTTTTTCTTAATTTTTTAATAATTCAAAATATTCAAACTCGACGCCAAAACAATGAATTGAAAAAAGTTTTTTTCAATTCATTGTTTTGGCGTCGAGTTTGAATATTTTGAATTTTTTGGAGACGTGCCTGACGGAATCAAAACACTAATTGCTTTACCGCACATGTTTCCACCTACCCAAATTAAATCGGACAAAGAGAAAAAATGGTGACCATCTAATCAAGAGCAAGCAGACGGTTTCATTATTTTCATTGAAGTAAATATTTAAGCCTTATTTTTTTTGTAAAAATATTATTATTTCGAATCATATTAATAAATATTTTTTGTTTTGCCTACAGAACATGAACGTGAACATGAACGACATGCAATGAAGTTTAGATGAGCGTACCGATGAGCTGAAAAAACACAGATCAACAGCTCAGCCGTTTATTCTGGTTGTAGGAGCTCCGAACAGGATTGAAGCAGTCTATGTAATTATTGAAGACGTGAAGTATAAGCTCCAGAATATCACTGCTGCTGTCGATTCGTGTTTCGTTCTTTGTTTTTGTCTTGAAATATTGTGCCGAATGTCAAAGCATTTGGCTGTTCATAGAGCGTCAGATCTACGAGCTTAGTAAGTCATCGAAAAAAATTATTTTAATTAATACTTTGATGACCGAACTAAAATCTATGGAAACCGAAGGGACGATGAATAATTTTACCCTCAGGACACAAATAATGATCTATCGGGCGCAAAAAAATCAGGCTTTTCCTCGAGTGCTCAAACAATTTCTTGATTTCCCAACTACATAAAAAAATTGATGTTTATTTATAAAATAAAAATTTTGCATTTTTATGACGCACATAACATTTGGTACGATTAAACATTAATCTCCCGGTAGAAGATATCCCGGTAGAAGATATCCAGCTCTCCAAGCTAAGGTGTAACGCCATCGTGCCGACAGCTGCGTGGCACTGGAGGAGCAGTGTCTCGAACGATGCCCTTGGAGCACCTGGCAACACTCCATTGTATACAGCCTTACCCCGGTAAGCAGGCTCTGCCGGGGCGGACATTATATTTCCTAGCTCACTCGTGAGAATTCTATGGATCCCTTTTTAAATAAAAAAAAAAACCCTGCCGTCTGTAAAGACCAGACGGTCAACACGGCGGAGGCAACGGGACAAGCGAGCACAGGGACACCCGCAAACGCTCAATCCGAGCCCCTACCAATGAGACGGTGTCTGGAGGTACTCCCGTACCACGGCCGTCGATAGAGCCGGGGACGACGGGCCCGCCGGGTGCAGCAGGACCTGCTGCGGCCGGACAGCCCGAAGCCCCTTTGGCGAAGAACCAGGTGAAGAATCGGTGACGGGAGCAGAGGAGGCGGAATGCCCGGAGCAGGGCAAGTTCCGCCACTCAGAGTCATCCGTCGGAGGGTGGTGGAAAGCGGACAAGGTCCCCTGATATCCGAGGGAAGGCCAGCGTGCGCCCAAGAACAGGCACCCCCCCCCTTCCCCCGGGGGCGTATGCCGACGCACTCGAGAGCGACCTGAAGGTGGCGATAGTCCCGACTCCCCTCAGGCGATAGTCCCGAAGGACTACCCCCAGGCGCTACTTGAGAAAGGGGAAGCGGACAAGGTGACCGCGGCCCTCATGACGGCACTGAACCGGATCCCGGAAGGGAATGAGGTCCCGTGTTTTGACGGAGTCCGGATCGAGCGGGGAGCAGTTTGGGTCTCCTGCCGACAGGACTCCGACAGGGCGTGGGTTAGGGTGGAGTTCTCTCCCCTCTGCTGTGGCTTACGGTCATCGACGGGCTGCTGGAAAGACTTACCCAAATTCGTATCATGGCGGTAGTGTACGCAGATGATGTGCTCATCATGGTCAGAAGTGCCCACCCCCGGGAGATAACGAGTAGAATGCAGAAGGCACTCGACCTTGTCGGAATTTGGTGCTCAGAAACCTCCTTAAGGATCAACCCGGCCAAAACCGAGATGCTGCTCTTCACGAAGAGGAGGAAGCTCGAGGTTCGCCCTCCGTCCATCTACCTCCTTAAGGATCAACCCGGCCAAAACCGAGATGCTGCTCTTCACGAAGAGGAGGAAGCTCGAGGTTCGCCCTCCGTCCATCTTTGGGGCAGAGCCGGGTTTCTCGGAGAAGGTCAGATACCTAAGGGTGACCCTAGATGCTAAGCTGAGCTGGAGACGACACATTGAGAAGCAGACGCAGAAGGCTGTAGAGGGTTTCTCGGAGAAGGTCAGATACCTAAGGGTGACCCTAGATGCTAAGCTGAGCTGGAGACGACACATTGAGAAGCAGACGCAGAAGGCTGTAGGCACTTTCTGGGCCTGCAGATCAATGTTCCGGAAGACGTGGGGATTAAGCCCACGGGTAGTAGAATGGATCTACAAGGCCATTATGCTAGAAGGCTGTAGGCACTTTCTGGGCCTGCAGATCAATGTTCCGGAAGACGTGGGGATTAAGCCCACGGGTAGTAGAATGGATCTACAAGGCCATTATGCTACCACAAATATTATACGCCTCTGTTGTCTGGTGGCCTGCGATGAAGCAGGCAACGAACAGAAGGATTCTAAATAAAGCCTACAGACTGGCGCCATGCGCACCACAAATATTATACGCCTCTGTTGTCTGGTGGCCTGCGATGAAGCAGGCAACGAACAGAAGGATTCTAAATAAAGCCTACAGACTGGCGCCATGCGCACGACCCCAACAGCTGCAATGGGCGCACTCCTGCACCTACCCCCTCCCCCCCCCGCACATTGGAGCGGAGGGGAACGCTAGGAGAGCGGGCTTGCGCCTCAAATTCAATACCCCCCGCACATTGGAGCGGAGGGGAACGCTAGGAGAGCGGGCTTGCGCCTCAAATTCAATGGCAGATGGCAGAGTGCGAGTTACGGGCACGCGTCGGTCCTCCGGAGCGGCCAGGGTCTCGCAGAGGTCCTGGCCAGGGGGAGCGACAAATTCAATGGCAGATGGCAGAGTGCGAGTTACGGGCACGCGTCGGTCCTCCGGAGCGGCCAGGGTCTCGCAGAGGTCCTGGCCAGGGGGAGCGACCGATGCCCACCTAGCTTTGCCTTCCGTCAGAACTACGAAGTCCTCTACCCCGACAGAAATGTATGGGTGGCAGAGGGAGAGCGGGCGCTGAGGCCCAGAGGGCACATCTGGTACACAGACGGTGCCAAAAACCCGAAGGGCACCGGCGCAGGGATATGGTGGGAAGGACCGAGAACGGAGAGGAGAGGTCACTCTCACTCGGCACCTTAAACACTGTATACCAGTCTGAGCTGTGCGGTATCTGGTTCTGTGCCAGAGAAATTCTCGACAGAGGATACAGGAACCAGCACATCTACATATGCAGTGATAGTAAGCCTGCTCTTAAGGCCCTGGAAGCACGCGTGGCCACGGGGAAGACGATCCGTCGGTGCATCGAAGCACTGACGGAAGTGGCCCAACTCAACCGACTTACAGCGGTATAGGTACCTGGTCACTCGGGAATCCAAGGGAATGATAAGGCGAATTCCCTAGCAAGGGAAGGAGCCAACAACCACGGAGTGCGGTGCCTATGGCCCGCGCCGGAAGGTTATATTAAGGGGGTCTTCAGGGACTGGGAACACACCCAGCTCTGTGAGCTCTGGTCCCAGACCGGGGGCATTGGGCACCCCAAGGCCCTCTTGAAGGTACCGGACGCCAGACTTAGTGAGCAACTGATTCAGCTCGCCGACCGGAGCTAAGACTGGTAATAGGGCTCGTGACGGGCCACTGGCTCACAGGCAAACACGCCAGACGCATGGGCCTCAACAGAGAGACCCTATGTCGGTGGTGTAGGATGGAGGATGAAACCCCTCTACACATGCTGCGGACCTGCGTCGGATTGCACGACGCGCGGCGCCGGTGCTTCGGCGAGGTCCTGACAGCGTGAGACGCTAATATGGATGGGGTCAGCATCGGCCGCCTCATCGCCTTTGCGAAGGAGGCCGGGCTCACCCAATGTTAGGACAACAAGGCGGCGTAGCCCCCCCCCCCCCATTGGTGGGGCCAGGGTGCAATGGTCTAACCGACTGAGCACCCTTCAAGCCATTTTGCCAAAAAAAAAAAAAAACATTAATCTCGAAAAATTAAAAAAAAGTTTTATACACCTGCTGCATGTTTTTCTGGCTTTTTGGGCGTGAAAAAAAAAAAACATTAATCTCGAAAAATTAAAAAAAAGTTTTATACACCTGCTGCATGTTTTTCTGGCTTTTTGGGCGTGGTTCTAGACATCAAAATCGGTCATTTACCGACTGCTGTATCGTGTAGTAGTGGGGAGTACAATAATGAGTGTTTTTGGTGTCTAGCAACTAATGTTTT
Organism: Macrocentrus cingulum; assembly: GCA_002156465.1. Taxonomy (NCBI): domain Eukaryota; kingdom Metazoa; phylum Arthropoda; class Insecta; order Hymenoptera; family Braconidae; genus Macrocentrus; species Macrocentrus cingulum. The sequence continues at coordinate 22,285 of MVJL01007482.1, forward strand.
CCATGCTGTATCGTGTAGTAGTGGGGAGTACAATAATGAGTGTTTTTGGTGTCTAGCAACTAATGTTTTCCGAAATTGTACCGCGCGCATGCGCAAATGGCTCAATGGCGCATTTTTTTCACGGTGAGAGCAACAGGAGGTAATGGTGCTGCCCTCGGTCGGTCACTTGAGAACTAGAATTTTAGGGATTTATGTTTTTCGTATGAACGTACCTTTGTATTCATACCAAGTGTGCAATACTGTTATCAGTCGATTTATCATAATATTGAGAAACATGGACAATTTGGGACAAAAAAATAGTGATGAGTGGCCGCAATGTACACCACCTGAGCTGGCGGAGATAGCAGCAAATGCCAAACTTAATTTATTGCCATCCAAATCACGAGACATGTATGAGGCAACCTACAATGCATTTGTGTCTTGGAAACAACTAAAAAAGACAATAAAAACATCTGAGACGGTTGTCTTGGCGTATTTTCAAGAGTTAAGTGCAAAATACAAGCCTACAGCACTTTGGTCCATCTTTTCAATGCTTAAATCAACTATCAAAATCAAGGATAACATCGATATCGGCCAGTACCTAACCTTAAAAGCGTTTTTAAAGACAAAATCATGTGGTTTTACAAGCAAAAAATCAAAGGTTCTTTCCGCTGAGGAAATACAAACTTTCCTACAGCAGGCTCCCGATAAAGAGCATTTGGCAACAAAGGTAAACTCATAAATATCTAAATATTTGAAATGTATATTTCTCAAATCTAAATATCTTGAATATTGCAGGTAGCACTCATCTTTGGTATTTGTGGTGCTTGTCGGACAAATGAACTCGTGAACATGCGGTGCCAAAACATCAGCCGTCAGGGGGATTTATTGACTGTAAAAATTCCAATTACAAAAACAAAGACACCTCGTATGTTCGTAATTACAGCAGAATTCTCGGAAATAGTGCAGACGTACATGAACTTGCGTCCACCACATACATCTACAGACAGATTCTTTCTGCATTACCACAACGGTAAATGTGCTTGCCAGGTAATTGGAGTTCACAAATTTTCCAATATGCCTCGAACCATTGCCACATTTCTCAAGTTAGAAAACGCTGCTTCTTATACTGGCCATTCGTTTCGACGAACCTCAGCAACATTGCTTGCAGACAGCGGCGCTAATATTACTACATTGAAACGCCACGGCGGTTGGCGGTCAACTGCTCTTGCTGAGGGGTACATCGAAGAATCAATCCAAAACAAGACCAAAGTTGGTAAAATTATTTCATCGGCAATTACTTTGACGTCGAACTTCGGTGAAATTTGTAATTCCGAAATCAATGCTTCACTACCAAAACAACGAAAAATTGAAACTATCACATCCGATGCATTGCAACAAAATGAAAAACAAC
>MVJL01007496.1:0-33685 GCA_002156465.1 Macrocentrus cingulum
TTTTTCGGAATGTTTCAATCAGATAGAGACAAAGATAATTTTTTTAAAAATATTACAAAAAAAAAAACTTAATAAACAAATTTTTAAAATAATTCAACACCTGGTGGCTGTCAATTTTTTTTTTCTTCATGCTCTTAATTGTGAATTTAAAATTTATGATTTTGAATTTTTATGAAATGAATTTTTTGTTTTGTAATATTCTATAAGTACACGATGCGGGGTGAGCTTTTTCTACAGCCGAATAAAATATAACTTATTAACAACCGTCAATATAATGAAGCTTAATTATTAAATAAAATTAATTATTCATTCTAACTTTATCATACAGATTTTATATCTACAGGTAACATTTTTTCAGATAATATATTGCGAGGATGCGTGTGTTCACGTGTATATTAAAAGAAGAAAAAAAAAAAAAAACGATAAAAATCAGAGATCTGACAAACATCAAAAATTCTTGTCCCACTCACAACTTACAATATATATAATATACCTATGAATTAATAACTTAATCGTGTCATACGATTATTATCGAAACAGAAAAAAAAATTTTTTTACACTTCAAGCCACACATTTAAATATAATTTCTGCATTAATTTGTCTTTCTACACGACTTAAATTTAAAAATGAAGTCAAATATCCTCGATTTTAACAATAAAAATTGATTTTTATAATTAACCTGTGTGTTATTTATTTAAAAAATAGATTTTTCACGCGAAAAAATATTTACTGTCCCAAAAAAAAAAAACCCCAATGATTCAACTCAATAAAAATTATGAGCATTGTGAACTACACAGGCACTGCCCCTCTGTTTTTTCATTTAAATTTGACAATAATATGAATATTAATAAGTGTATAAATACAATAATGTAACAGGAAACAGCGAAAATCAACACACGTATCGGTTTTTTTTTTTTTTAAATACTGACTGATTAAAAAAAAATGTCTAGGAATTAATTATAGGTACAAATGTACAGTGACTGTCAAACAGTGAACTTGGTCACAAAAACACGTACAATTTTTGCCTATAAAATTGATTTATAACCCATGAATTAAATGTATCAATGAAAACTATTCAGAAAAAAAAAAAGAATTATGACTGATTAACGCGATTTATCACATAACTACTATCTTTGTTTATCATTAATCATTTTTTTCACTGTCTTTTTTATCCTGTATCCCCTTAGAATATATATAAATCCAACAAAATTAAATATATCTATCATAAAATTTTTTTTCTTTCATTGATTATTCAAATTAATCTAATTTTTTTATATTGATTTTTCTTGGTATCTAATTTTTCTTTTTTTTTTTTCTCATCTTAATTATGATATACGGCACACATGAATTATACGATTGATATAACAGCATTAAAATACAGTTGTGAAATATAACCGTATACTCAATTTTTGTACATGTGTACAAATATACAATATATACTTTTATATATTTACTTTTTTCCTTTCTAATTTAGGCACATAGAACACACAACGATCGTTATATATTTATATATATTTACTGCAGGAAAAGAAAAATAAATTTGTGGTTAATAAATTATTTATAACCACTCTCACTCGAACGTTAAATGCATAAAATTCCTGCAGTTTTATATATTCTTTTTCCTTGTCTTTTTTATCAATTTCTCTCAAACGTACTATGATTATAAGTGTAATTATCAAAAAAGTAGCCTCTCTCTCTTATCAAATTCGCAGATATTTGCTTTGGCAACATATACCTTCGAGGTGCACGCAAATATATTTAAAAAATAATTATATATTTTCACGAACGCAGTTTTTTTGTTTGTTTAATATTTCACTATCTTTCATACTCACTTTGCAGTAAAGTAAGGTCACAATGGTATTTTTTTTTTTGTCTTATGACTCCCTGTTTTTGTCCTATTAGTTTTTTTTTCTTACTTTTATGAATATAAATGTCTTTTTTCCCCATTAATTTACAGCTTAATTGGTCATGCGTAAATTTTACAACAATTCTTTGATTTTTAAAAAACACCCTTGGTGTTAATTCTATTGAAAAATAATTCAAAATTATCATCAATTCGCCTTGTGCCTAGTAATATTATATATATTTTTTGTTAACTTTCTCACAAATGTGTGTGTATACAAGTGTAATAAGAATTTACTCAAATGCCAGTAAAACAAAAGGAAAAATGATAAAATATCAAAAGTGTTAAGGCACTCGTGCGTTAAAAAAAATCGTGGTATTTTAAAATTCACTCGAATTAATTTTTTTCCCGTGTAAAATAACTTAAATACACCCTAATAACCCCATCACCATAAAAATTAGTTATAGAATTTAAAAAAAAAATCAACACTACTAATGATAAATGATTTTTTACAGACTTACGATGAATATATCGTCAGTACGTGTCTATAAATTGTTTATACTAAACTTGTGAGTCCTTTCAGCAATCACAGTAATAAATATAAATGTCATTTTATATTAATTAAATACATATATTCATATATATATATATAGATTCTGTTTGGGACTCTGATATTTATAACAAGCGAGACAACCGCGTAACATTCGATTTTTTTTCTTGTTTCTTTGTTTTTGTACAATTGGAAAACCTTGGCAGGTAATTTTCCCCAATTAAAGCAAACCTAACAATGCTGCATACCCGCTCTCTATTAATATCTTTGGCTACTAAACTAATAAACCTTTACTCACATTAATTATCCTCGTCTCTTACGGTCTTTTTTTATCCTCCTTGTCCAAACTGTTTGCAACATCCTGGAAAAACATTTCACCATGAATTTTATGTGATTAAAAATTTAGATTTTTGTTTTTTGTAGGATTTAATTAAACTACCTGCACGGCAATCTGCAGTGGTGTTGGTTCACCAGGAACACAGTCAGTCCGAGTGATACTGGCAGGCAATAATCTTGGACATGGTTTTCCGGTAAACAGCATAAACAGAGCGTGAACTGTCCGGCGTTGTGTTAGCTCGGTAAATCTGTGCTGATAGCCAATTAAGTGTTGTCTGTGTCGCTCAGTTGTGGGAAACCAACGTTCACAGAGAATGCAGTATCGGCGATGTTTAATTGTTGCCTGGAAAAATTGATAAATATTTTTTTATCATCTTGTATGGATTTCTTATATGGTACAGGGTTATTTATTAATATTTTAATTCGTCTAGAAGTAATTTTAGAACGTTTGAAAAAGATAAAAAATAGTTTAATTTTTTTAAGAAAATTTTGGCTTTGAGAATCTTGCAGTTTTCGTAATTTTTTTTAGTTATTTGATGATAACTCGGTAAGTAATTGAAATAACGAAAAGTGTTATTGGAGTTAAATAATAGAGCATAAAATTATCTATAAAAAATGTTTTATGAATTTTTTCACATCTCGCTCGGCATTTGACTTATTATGAATTTTTGGAAATTTTAAAATAGCGAGATCTGCAAAGAATCCCTTTGAAAATTTAATGATTAAAAAAAACTTTTTACTAAATTTTTGTTTCATAAGTACCTATATCCTCCTAACATTATTAAGGAGAAATAAATCTTACCTTCTCGTGATAAGCCATTTGCGCGACAATATCGGCGAATGTAACAGCCTCTGTTTCCGAGTGAATCACCGACTTTTCCGTTTCCTCCTTTTCCTCTACTTTTTTTGGACTTTGAGGATCCACATCATGCTTTGTAATGACCGGAGGAGATCGAGAACTTTCTCTGGCACTCGAATTAAAATTAATCGGCCCCTCTGGCTCGAGAATAGGCATCAATTCTGCTGTCTTTGGATTCATTTTCGTGGATACCTTCGTGGAAACCTTGAAAATCTGTCCAGAGTCTTCACATCTATTTTCGGGACTACGGGAGGTCGATGAGGGCGTCAACTTGGACTTCTTCAACTGATGACCATCATCTCTCGACTCACTTGAAGTCCTTGAACGCTTTGGCGTCCTTATAACACTTTGCAAAGACACTCGACTGTCTTCCTGCAAACTTAAATCACTGACATGCCGAATTTTCTCAGATTTTTGACTGTCGGACGACGATTTTTCTCGCCTATCACTCGAAGTTTTACTTCGTTTCGACTTTGAGCTTCGCCTCTCCGTAGATTTAGCTGATAAATCCCTCTTAAAACTATCAGACGAGATTTTCGAGTTTTCTTGGAAGACAGCACCTTGATTTTGCTCGATACTCGACGTAACATCCTTGGAAACTGGTGATTTAGAGGGCACCAGATCAAATGCAGCACCCTGCTTCTTCTCAGCCGCAGTTTTTGGCCTTAGAGCAAGATTTCCCCCGCTATTCGACTTGGCCAGGTACCTTTTCAACGTTTCCTTTGCAGCCAAGACCTCCTTGACCAACAAATCCGAGCAACAAATATTTTTCACCTCAAGCTCGTGATGCCGATGATCAAAACTCGGTCCAGGATGTGACGTTAGGTTAGAATAGCCCTTTGAATCGTCCGGAAACCCTGCCGATGAGTGTCTCCACACTTCCTGCTTCTCCTCGTCGCCGTGATTGCCTTCATACGCGTAATTTTGCGCGTTTGGCCCGCCGCAATTGACTTCCGAAACCTCCAGCGAGCCTGAACTGTTGTCCACGATCTCCAATTCAAGCTCAAACTGCGTGGGAATGGCCTCCTCCGAGTATACTTGCGCCATGTCGCCATTTACCAGTCGACGCTTGCCCTCCAGGGGGATTGGGGCCTCCGACTCGGGCTGAGACAGGTCTGGAGATGCTGGAAGTATCTCTATTGTCGTTTGACTCTCGTCTGAGGACTCGAGCTTTATCACTGTCTCTGGTTCCTCGGCGTTTACCGTGTCCACGTGATCAGTTAAGACTATGGGCTCAGGTAATGGACTATTTTTCTTCTGACTAGAACTAGGGTACTCGAAATCACTTACTGTTGGACAGGCCTCGGCTAAACGACATGATGCGCCGGTTTTGTCGCTTGTAAAGGAACTCATGCTCGGCTCGGGATCCGCTTCCACGCTCGAATCTTCGTGCAATTTGCGCGAGATATTCCGCCGCATCCGCGGGAAAATCTCGCTGTCCGAATCGTTGTTTAAACTAGTTACAGGCGAGCGATTGGTTGATTCGTGAGTGGTTTTCTGAGATTTTGAGGGGTTTTCCGGGTCCGAGTGTCGCCGTTTACCTTTGGACAGCGTTCGCTCGCTTCTTGGAATGTCTTTGACTGTTGGGTCGGAGGACGTTCGCTTGAGGTGGCTCTTACGCCAGGTTTTTAAGGCCTCCACTTTTCCTCGCTCACGCGTTATCATGTCCAGCATTTTTAAGGGTAGTTTCACACAGCCAGATTCTTTTGCTATGGAATCTAGGACCTTGAAACGCTCGAGTTTCACCTCTGGCTGCCATTTGGAGCCGCGAATCACTGCCTCACTTCCGTCTTCGCTCAATTCACACTTGAATTCCGCACTTGCTGAGGTTCTTTTAATTATTACCTTGGGGATTTTCTCGGAGATGCTTTGGTGAGAGCTTGATGTGGTATTTTCTGTGTCGAAGAGAGGAGTTTCCACGGATTTATGACGATTTGATGATTTTTTCGGAGGTTTTTGAAGGTTTTCAGATGTTTTTGATGGTTTTTTCTTGGAGTCTGAAGTTTCCTCGGGTTTTGAATCGTGTTTTCGAATTTTTAATTTTGGAATTTTCTCGTGACGAGAGTCGTCAGTGTTTTCTTGCGATCGGTGAGTTGATTCAGTTGAAATTATGTTTGTGCTCGGGCCAGTTTCTCGCGATTTCTTTTTTTCCTCGAATTTACTCGATGATGAGTCGGATTTTTTCGATGATTTTGTCGAGGATTGATCTTCTCGCGAGGATGAACGTTTAACTTTACGAATTTTTACTCGTGGCACGTTTTTTAATGAGTCTAAACTCGTATCCGATGGCAATCGCAGATTGGCATCTTGAAAAATCATTTTAGGAATTTTGTCCTCGAGTTTTATCTTCATTTTTGGAACTTTACATTCAATTATACCAAGTGATTTTCTTACTGAACCCTCATGACCGTCATTTTTTATCGTTTGATCGTCCAATTTAATTTTTACCTCGAAAACTTTTTGCTCACGTGAATTAGTTTTTGGAAATGATACTTCAACAGCACTGTCCTCAATGACTGGCGTTCCAGGTCGTGATTTTAAGTTTCGAATGATCATTTTTGGTATTTTAGGACGTTCGGATAATTTATTCGATGTATTACTTTCGCTTGTTTTGTGAGTTTCATCGTTGGATAGATATATTTGCGATACTGACGATGATCTCGATGTGTTTTCACTCTTTTTTATAATAAATTTAGGAATTTTATCACTTGACGGTAGTTTCTTATCTGTTAAATCACTCACTTCATCGGGAATTTTCCCGGAAAATGTTAAATTCTTTTCAATATATTTTATTTCCGGCACAATAGCTTCCCGCACTTCACACTCGCTTGGCAAATTTTCTCCCGATTTGTCGCCCGGGCTTGGAATACGACCGGCAAATGTTAAAAGATTATCCGAATTTTTATCACGCTCATCCACGGATTTTTCGCACATTGATTGAGTTTGAGGCCGCTGAATTTGGCCAGAAAAACTGAGGATTTTCTCCCGTCGCCTGGCAGCCAGTTTCACGTCGAAATCTCGCGTTTGAGTGTCCAACTGCACAGGTGAGCCGTGTTGAGCGTTTGAATCATCCTCACTTTCACTCGAAATCCTCCCGGAAAAGCTCAGAATTTTTTCCGTTTCGGTATTTTCCACTTGCGGTGGCTTGGAAAAATTTTCCGTAGCAGTTGTATAAGTTTCTTTCATCTCCGAAGCATCCTCCAAGCCACATAGCGACAAATTCCGTCGAATATGATTGAGATCCGTAGCATCCACGGCCTCCTGGCTCGAAGTCGACAGGTAGGGAACACCACCGCTGCTCATAGTTGTCTTGGAGTCTGCACACTCACTTCCAAATTGCGTTGAACTCACGGTATCCTCAAAATGCGAGAGTTCCGACTCGGTTGGTGCATCCTCGGATGCTACATCATTAATTTTCTGAGCTGCCGAATTAAATAAATCCAATTGAATAAATCGAGCAGGCACTTCGGGCTTCTCGAAAATTTTTTCATCAGCTTGCAAAGCCCGTTCTTGAATATTTAAAGCAGTTATTCGTGACATATCATCAATAGATTGCATTGTTGTCGCTTTACTCTCACTCACCGGAATATAATTTACATTTTTACTTGAGAAATAATTTATTTTAGCCACTGACAGTGATGTTGCACTGCTGATATCTTCATAAAACACACTGAGTTTTTTACTGCTCTCTACTCCATCGCTTGATGCACGTCGGGCCGGTGTTTCTTTCCTCACATCAAGAAATGACGAATTTTGTTGGCTAAATAACGGCGGAGATGATTGTTTCTTTTCGATTTTATCACTAGACTCAACTTTCGGAGGTTCTACAATAATTTCCGGTGCTTTTGAGCTGATAAACCTGCTTGGATACGCTAAATCCAGTCCTTGCAGTGCTCGACTACTTAAATTTTTTACACTATCCGTCGATAAAAATAATTTTTCCACCTCCAAACGAGATTTCGTGGGTTTGACCGCAGGCAAGTCAACGGTTTTATCACTTGCCGGCTGTTTTTCATCGTCATTAACAGTCGAATGTTCAACAGAGTTTAATTTATGAGTGGAACAGTCGACATTATCTGTTGGCGGGACATTTTTATCTTGTACTTTGGTATTTAAATGCGTTTCATCAAAAATATAGTCTTTTTTACTGTCCACCGCGGGCTTCAGGCTTTCCACATCTTTGCACACGTGTTTTGAAGCCTTTATCTCACTCTCTATCGCAGTTTGAACATTTTCCCGGTCTAAAAATGTTTTTTCCCATTTTTGACATCTTTTAGGCTCTTTACTGCCCTCAGTGTAGGTTGTTGACGACTCGAGACCACTGTCTGTAAGCATTGCCTCGGAATCAGCCTCAGCATCCACGCTCGCCGGCGGTTTCATCGTTTTTCTCGATATATCCTTTGATTCATCGTCGCTCAGCGGCGTGTCAATTAAATCCGGCACGCTCCACTTAATCTGAGAGATTTCCTTGGCGTTTGGCGTAATTTTATTCCGCCCCAAAGGCGACAGTCGAGAAATTCGCTCGTTATTATCACCGATACTTGTGGTAGATTCACAATTTATGCTTTTGGAGAATAATTCCATCTCTTGGCCATTTAATATCCGTCCATCCACGAATTTAGACAGGTCTGATGGCGGTGAATAATCCAGGAGATGACTCCCACTCATGGATTTGTCGTTTAGAACACTCTCCTTGACGCAATCTCGATTGAAATTGTCACTTTGTCGGCGCTTCCACGGCATCGACTCTTCCGGCTGATATTTTTCGCTGCTTCGGCTCAACTGGATTGCCTGATAGTATCGATGATGCTGCGTCTGAAATGTAGAGTCCATCGAGTTGTAATTTGTCGGGAATAAAGTGTCGGAATTAATTGCACTACAATCATTGCTAAATTCAAAACTTTCCGAAGTGCGTTCTCGCCATCTACTGTCAAATTTCCCACCGGATATGCTGCCACGACGTCCAGAATCCTCGGATCGACCCTTGGATGTGTGATTTACCCGTTTGAGGTTGTACTCTGACCTTCGGCTCTTATCAAGCGCCTCATTTCGGTGCTTAAACACACGCCGATCCGAGCTATCCGTTGATTTTGGACAGTACAGGTCTCTCAGCATTGGATATCCTTCCCGCCGGCGTGCCTCCTCGATCAAAGCCTTGTACGTGTACTTTGGGTTAGGACTGTACGTGATTTTTCCGTCTTTGGTCGTGTAAATAGGAACTGTATTGAGATTTATCTCTAGAGCCTCTACAGCCGGTGCTTTCGACATGGCGTATGGGTTTCTGTATTTTTCACAGTCTGCCAATCGTCGATTTTTCATCCCCTCGTCCATTTTTGACGATATTTCGTCGTCATTCCTCGCTGGCAGGTCTGTGTCACTAGTTTCGTTCGGTGCCACGTCAAAGTTGTCGAAATCCAACGTAGTTGACGTGCTTTCGGTCTGAGAATTTTGATTCAACCACGAATACTCATTTGCACTTGAGTACGATGGTCCCGGAGTCATTTCGAAGGATCTTCGCGACACAATGTTCTCCAATTCATCGAGATTGCCGCGTGAAAATGGCTCAGGTTGGTCGAAGGACGGATTGCGACGCATTTTTGGACGATTAGTTAGGTCTTCACTGCACTCACTTGTTCTCTCGTCGTTTGAGCCGACTGGAAATGTAATAGACGTGGGTTCATTGGTTTTTTTTGGGCTATCTCGATAGGAAGTCGGCCAGTAGTTATTGTCCAATCGAATGGTGTCATTTTTATTGGCTATTTCCAACTCTGATACAGTGACTAGATCCGAAGCACGGCTGGGACTATCGCAGGTTCGATTAGTGTCATTAAAATTCGTTGCTGGCGGCAGTTTTTCGTCGATCGATCTTCGGTAATACGATTTATAGCTGTGACCACCACTATGGCGTCGCCTTGTATGTTTATCTATGCGTTTAGGCCTCTTATACTCGGCCCCCTCGGGCATTGACACGCGTCGTTGATTTGAAATTCTTGCCGATGAACAAATCGACAGGTCCGATGTTATAAAGGCACTTTTCTTTATCACATCAGCCACTTCTTGTGCCAATTTCTCCTGAGAAAATCTCTTGCGTGTTTTCTCACTTCTCGACACATTTATCTTGATTTCTATCGCTGCCTCATCGTCACTTACATCACCGTTGTACACTTTATCCGTATTTTTATTAACATTTATTTGTGCCACGTGAATTTGAACGTCTGAGCCGTTGTTAGAATTTCGAAAACTCCTGGTTATTAAATTTTCCACAGATTTTGAGGCATTTGAGCTAGTATTTATTGTGACCATTTTCTCATTTTCCGGTTGATTAAAACTTTTTTCACTGCTTTCTCTGTAGATTTCACTCTGTGTCTCATTTACTTTTGTTTTTATTATCATTGAAACATTACTACTATTACTGGCTTGCGTATTGTTATCTTGCTGATCTTGACTTTGACCTTCATCATTATCTTTTACTGGTAATTTATCTTTTGACTTTAATAATGTTTTATTAAATTTTTCTCGTCGTTTTCGCTCGAATTTATCGAAATCCGTGCTCTGAGAGTCACCGGAAATGTCAAAAATTGAGGGAATATAATTTGCCCGCGTTGCACGAGCCTTTTTATCACTGAATTTGTTAATTTTTGGCTTGGACTGTACTTTGGGATAATCTACAGTATTTTTCTGAGGTTTTACGGGCTCCAAGATATTCTCAGACGTGCTTGTAATTTCGTTCAAGTGCGTGAGCTCACGTATCGGTGATTTGATCAAGTAATTCGGACTCTTGTTTGAGGTTTTATTAACACTCAAGTCTGTAGGCATGATCTCCTCGTCCAACGCTCTCACCTCGATCCAAGCGTCGTCCTTGTCGAGTTGATCGTCATCCGAGGACTCTAGAACATCCATTTCACTGATGGGACCGACATTTTTTATGATTTTCGTGAGAGAACGGTCGTCCATCGAGCGATGCGCCAGTCTCGACTCCTCCGACTGATCCTGACCCATCAGTGGCATCATGCAAGACCCATCCAGCGAGATATTACAGAGTTTTTCAAGGTCCTCGGATGGCTGCAAGTCCTCCGTGTCGATAATCGACGGACAACGACCGGTATCTATCTCGTCAGGCGATAAAATCCGACTCACGGGCGTTCCAGGCTGAGTTTCAGAGCCCAGAGCTTCAACAGAGAAGTCGCTCGCCTGGATGATCGTGTTTGGCATGTCGTTAATGCCCGAGGAAGTGTCTTGAGTCGTTTTAGAAGGCATACTCGGCGACTGACCCATCCCAACAAGTGGATCTGAGCACGGATAAAATTCTTTCTCGCCCTCACGCGAGACAATCGTCGATTCCTTGCCTTGATCCACATTTTTATCTTCTATCAGAGCAATTACATTACTCGGCGGTGATTGTCGAGCTATTTCAAACTCCTCCAGAACCTTGGCGCCAAATTTACTCTTTGAATTTTCTTCTGGTGGGAAATCAAAGTCCAGAGAGTCGTCCGAGCGTATTTCCGCCCGTCGATTGCTCTCCAGGTGCACGTATGGATCGATTTTAATGGGGGAATGTGTGAAACTGATGATAGGACTGTTTTGAACGACTTCTATCGGATTTGTCGACATCTCCAGGGCCGTCCCGTGCTCCGAGGTCTCCTCAGTGTCCGAGTGAATCGGTGTGTTGAGTGTCGTAGACATTGGCGTGCACTCGGACATGGGAATGTCGGGTAAACTGATGTCATCCGGGTTATGTGACTCCTCGCTAGGGAAACTGTGTTGTTTTTTCAGATTAGGAGGCTCCCGTTGATGAGTTTCTGCTGGCAAAGTCTCGGAAGTGCTCGCAGCAGTTGATTGAACGGGTTCTGTTGGTTTTTCGCTTGTTTTTGATGGTTCTTTCTCTGGACTGATGTTGGTCGACGTTTCCGCCGGCTGTGGCGTGCTAATTGGATTATCAATATTGGCAATGACTTTTTTAACCGTGTTTACCTCAGTAGCAACCGCTTCAGACTGCTCTGGAGCCTCTGTGTCAGCGTCAGTTTCATAAATTGTTATGGATTCCGTGCCGTTTGGCGTCTCGTTGATTATTTCAATTGGAGCTTTTGTTATGTCTTCAATAGTCAGCGACGATACGTCACTGTACACCGCCTGGATCGTCGTTAATCCCGAGTTTTCCGGCAGGTGATCGACTATGTGAATCGTTGGGATGTCGTCAGTGTCCGTCTGGATGCACTGGACAATTGTTCCAGACTGCGCGAGCTCTTCTATTGTTGTTAGACGCGAAACATCAATGTTTTCTACGCCCTCTTGAATAATTACATTCGCATCCATCACCGTTGTTACCACTTCTTCCGGTTTTTCTTTTGGTTCTTTTGGTTTTTGAGCTTTTACGGATTTTTCTGGATCATTTGTCGAAGCACTGGATGAACAATCTGCTACGATTACTGATGTAGAATTGTTTGCCGGGTGTTTTGGTAGGTTTGAGAGTGCCTCTTCCTCCTCAGTCTCGTCCCAGTTCGCCAGAAATTGCCGCACGTCCAGTTGAGGCTTATCTGAGAATGCCGAGGCATTCTCCATCATTATACTCGTTGTAGTTGTCGACATTGTTGGTATAACGGTTGTTATTGCTCGTGACGCATCAAGGACATCCACGTCTACAATCAAGTTATCAAATTGTTCCGAGTTATTTCGGTCTTTTTGCATTAAATATCGATCGGGATGGTGGTCATTTGTGTGATGAATGTTACTGACGTCTCGTGAGAGATTTAGGGTCTGATCTGTGTGCTTGAGAAAATGATGCGATGACTCGATCGATCCAGGCGGCATGTGAATTTGATTTGTGTCGATATTTTCGGGATTTTCCGCCGTAGAATTCGCCGGATTTGCCGGATTATGCATGGGAAAATGTCCCGGATTGTATGTAGAATTTATTAGAACTCCATTCTGATCAAATTGCAGATTAATTGGCGGTACAGTGGTACTCGGTGGGCTTGGAATTTTCGTTGTGTCGTGGAGAACACCCTGATAATCGACATTTTGTTGCAGTCTCACAAGCTCGCGAAATCTCAGCATGTATTCTTGATATTTCGGGTGCGACTGGTAGCCAGGTATTCGTTGCATTGCCCGTAAATGACTCTCTATTGAGTAGCGTTGCATAGCAATTTTTTGCTGATACGCGTGATACTTTTGAAAGGATCCCTGCAAGACCGTGGACGAGGGTGAGCTTGGCAGTCGGCTTGTCACGTTACTTGGATCCGTATAATCACGAGAAAAATCTCGCGGCATTTCACGAGGTAGTTGAGCGTTAAAATATGAATTTTGTAGAGCCGTTGGTAAATTTGATGAGCTTGTATTAGGCATAGCATTTGATACAGCACCATTTTGATAGGAAATTTGTTTTCCATTGTATTTTTGTTGTACTATCACACTCTGTTGTTCGGGATATTTAATTATTCCTTGATTTTGTGGTGCTCCATTAGTATTTCCACGTCGTAAATAATCTTTAACTGCGTGTGGACATTTTTGACAATCAGGCGGTGGAAAATTATAGTGTTGCATGGGATAATTTGGAAGTAAACTCGAGGTTGGATAATTTCGCGCCATTTCCTTTTGATACTTGTAATCTGGATAGGATCGTCGATTATTCAAGCCATAACCAGCACCGACAATTTCTTTAGACTCGTGACAGTCCTTGCGCAAGCCCATCTCCGGCACGTATCGACGATTTTCCATTGGGTAGGCACTAGATCGCATGTTATCTCGGTAGGCAGCTGGCGCCTGATAGTGTCCATACTTCTCCCAGTGCTGATAAGCCACGCTGGCATCCGGATTGCAGCAGGGACCCTTGCAGGATGTGTAGGGCAGCTGTCGGTTCGGCGACATGGGCCCAACGGGCGATGTTTGCGATGCCATGCTCCCGTGATGGATTGCACTCATGCTCGTGGTGCTGGCATGAGATGTTGTCGTGTTAAACGACATCTGAGGGTTCCTGTGAGGCAAATCTGTGTCATTTAATGCACCAACTGTACCTAATCGTGGATCCATCGTGCCGGATATCGATTCCATTAGTGAACTTCTTGATGGCGATGTGCCGTAGTGACTGACGCAACTCGACAGCGGTGCCATGTGCACTGGCGCTGAACTGTTTGGTATTGGTCCGGTTTGCTGGTAATTTCGGGCCTGATAATTGACTTCATTGCGCTGATGTTTGCTCTGACGATCGGTTGTAGTGAGATTGATCGTATCCACTGGTGGCGGCGGTGGTGGATTAATACTGGAGAGAAATAGCTGGCTTGAATTTACATTTTGTCCACCGGACGTCGTTGTGGCACGTCCATGCTGCGGTGGGTTATATTGATGCCAGTCTGGCATATTGCCGCTGTAGCTCATTGTACATTGTCTTGTTTAGGAATTTTTTTGAGGTCAATTCTTGCTTCGCTTTCTCTCTATCGTCCGCTTAGCGCCATTTCGTGACTCTGGCGGGACACTCTAGGGCCTGAAATCATTCAATCATGTCATATGGTTTTTGTGGCGAGTGGTATTGGGAAAATTTGACGTTTTAATGTGTATTAAAGGATTCCAACGTGCTGTAGAGCTACTTTATTAGGACATTGTACATTCATGATAACATTATAATGTAGAATGAACATGATAATATTGTCAGTTTTAGATTGTAAATATGAAATGTCATTTCAAGTGGAAGTTGAATGATAATTCAAATAGAAATTTATATAATTTCATATTTATATTAAAATTAATATTGATATTAAAAAATTATAAAAAAATATTAATTATATTATTTATTGATTGACGATAATTTAGAAATTAAAATTAAAATTAATAGAAAGTAAATTTGCTATTGATTGAAAAAGAAATTCGTATAAGGTCTTTAGAAATTCAGAAAACTATTAGACGACTGGTTGTGTGAATATGGAGACTTTATCAGACTGCCTGATAAGGCAGCTGAGCTTTACGGCCGAGTTGTGATAAGATATTTAATGACAAAACAATAAAATTTGATTAGCTACAGCTCTTACATGCCAATGATCTTTTAGTTCGTCGAAAATTACACGTGTTGACATACGTTAACATTTCGAGCAACAGTCGAGAAAGTTGGGTGACAATTTTTTACTACTTTTTTTTTACTATTCCGAATAATAAAGTAAATTCCATAAACCGAGAAAACACACACATTTAATGACTACAGGAAAAAATCTTGATGAATATATGTATATTGAAAAAAATCGAAATCATGCGACAATAAATCCGCAATCGTCAGACACGAACTAACAATAGTACGGTAAAAAAATTTCTCTGCAGTAGAATATTCTATTGAAACTATCCATCAGTGAATTAATGCTTCATAAAGGAATATTTTACTATGTGTAGATGACATGTGGAATTTTTGGTAACTCGGTTACGTTGCAAGCAGCAGATTACGTTGGCCCTTGTGTGTGGGATATATGTATGTGATGAGTAGTGTAAAAAAAAAACGTGAGTGAATTTATGAAATATTGTGGATTGATAGCGAAAAAAAGTGAACGCACTTAAGGCACGAGTAGTTGCTAATGGTTTTTTTCATTGAGTGCGACATCGCGTTTGACCTGGCATGACATATTTAGCAGTTAAACATCATGGTAACGCCTTGACACGACACGAATATGCTCATTACGATGCACTTTGATTGGCTATCCACGTGTCACACTCCAATTACATCGTTAGGTTCACCTCTGTGTATTTATAAAAAATAAAAAAAATAACATTTTAGCTCACCTGCGTTGATGTGTTCACAACACGCACGCCATTTTGGACATGGATTATTAAAAAATCACGCGCCCCCTGCTGGGAGCTACACGCACGTATGGATATAAGAAAAACATCTCTCGCACAGGTGCACAGGTGTTCCGGAAGTTATGTGCAACGAAAACTTTTATGCGAGCGTGCGGGGAGATGCTTCAACAATCGTTCGCTGACTATATGGGCTGAATTTTCATAAGCTGCTGGCTTGACGATGCCGCGTCAATTGTCTGCCAGCTGCTCATTGGTTTATTTTTTCAACACTTTCTAACCCCGTCTATCATTGACGAGTTTCCCCGATGTAGTAGTTGAATAAACAAGGGCTAACGGACCAATTATCAGTTGGCAGTGAATTGAAATTGGACCGAGATATTTTTTATGGAAATTCACCTTTTTCGCAATGATGTGTGCAGAGTGTACACCAATGTGCACGGATATGTGTGTGTGTCTCTCAAGATGGCGACGGAGAAAAATATTATTCAGTCTGATGTCGTGGAAATGTTTGATTTTGAGGAAAAGTGTCAAGTAAACTGTGGAAATTCTAAGGTATTTATCATAGTTAATAATAATTAAGCAGTCGGGAATAATTTTTGTAGGTGTTTATGGTATTTTAATACAGGAATTATAGCATAAATAGTGAGGTTGCCGGAGAGCCCGCCAATAAGTCGTAGCTCAGCAATTTTGCATGAAATTTATCATTTTTCTTGATGTTCGAACGATTAAAAAAAAACTTGGTTAATTGTGTCATTTATCAAATTTTATGTAATTATTGGATAATTAGAAGATATCGTGGAAGCTCGCTCGTGATTCGTAAATGTGAGCTCCGATCTCTCGGCAATAAATTTATCATTTTTTATTAACAATTTTATTGAACAATTAAAAAGTTCAATTAATTAATTTAAGTATAAAACTTTTTAAAACAATACTTACTTTTTTAATCGATTTTTACGATTATTGTGACGTTTGGATTTGCCGCCATAAAATGGCGCCGTCACGTGATCTGTGTCATGGCGCCAATCTGTTTGAAAATGGGTTAAATAAATTTCAGTCTATCTACCTACTAAAAAAAAATAAAATCAATGAAAGATAAATTTTTTTCTTTTATAATAGGAATAAAAAAAATAATTTTGGTAATGTGAGTGATTAGAATTCATCGGAAAACCCATAAAGCTTTTTTATTTTGGTACAGTATATGAGTATTTTTTTAAAATCATTTGTGTGATTTGAAAGTCTTATTTACATAACATTAGAAATTTTTAAATTCTCTTTATACTGTTTACAGTCGTAAGTCTTCAAAAATAATGATAAATGTATTGCTGAGAGGTTATAATTATCACACAACTATTAAACCCCTCAATTATCATATATATATAGTGTGTTCACATACAAATCTTTTGAGAGGATGTTGATCCTCTAAAATTACAATGATTCTAAGAAATCCCCCTGTACGAAGGACCATAATCTTTTTTACTATACAAAATAACGCTGTTATAACGAGAGGGCGGAGGTGGGTTTTTTTTTTTTAATCTCATCAAATTCGTTTTATTAACGTATTCAATGCACGAGGCTCAACTGACAACGCGAGTAATATTCGATTTTATTCGATTTTGTGTATTATTTTTCTTACACTAATCTTTTGCTCAATTTCACTCGCATATGATTGGACACTCAAAATTTGAAACTCTGAAAAATTATAAAACGCAGAATTCAATTATACACTTTCTTTTTTTTATATATATATAGATGAAACAATGTTTTGTTGTCATAAAAATGACATTTTTATACTCTAAAATTCATTCTTTCGCAGTCATACAGTCAATTTTATATTTTTTGAACACAGTATAGTTTTTTTTTGGTGTAGAAAATACGTCTAGGAGGTAACGTGAGATGGATATTCTATCATCAAATATTATTATTATATTTTCCATCTAAATAACTCAAAAATAATGATTTTTAGTTGAGCAGAAAAAATAAGAGTACTTAATTAAAACTCTTTGAGCGTTGAAAAAAAAAAAGATTTTAAAAATTTTGCATCATAAATTCCATCTTGAAACAATTTTATTTCATTCTCCAACGTTTTATCTACGATATAGTGTAATTAATTTAATCTAAAATTCATTAAAATGCGATAAATAAATTATTTTAAATGCAATTTAATATCGACTAAAGTCATAAAAAAATTCATGAAGCAAAAAATTAATTTTTTTCCATCGCTCAAGGAATTTTAATTTTTTTTTTGATTCTTTGATTATACATTTCTTCTGCAAAACGTGTATGCACGCAGTCCCTCTAATTGCGCGGAATGATTAAGCGCCGCTGGAAGCATTAGAGTATTGTATTGAACGATTCCATTGGACCTGCTAAAGGCTTAGCGCATAGTGCGCGAGTCAACTATCTTACATAGGAGATACCATATGGTTTTATGTCATCGAATTCATAGTTAAATATTTTCTTTTTTTCCTTAATCCTCCCTAATAACCTTACACAAACTATCTCCGACCTAAAACCCCTCCAACTAATCCTATTTTACCTTGCAACATCATACTGCAAGAGAACTAAATCAATATAAATTACTACGTCATCTAAATACCCGCGGAAATTTTCAATTTCCATCAAAAAATAAGAAAATTCTATTGATGCGTCTCTTCAGTCTCCTCTTGCGATATGATGCTCGAACGATTAGAACCAATTCCCAAGTCCATAGCAAAAGGTTTCATAGGTTCTAGCAATTGAGTGGTATTATTATCATCAGTCAAACTGCACTCCAGAGAACTATCACTGAAAATAAAGAAACAGACTTCTACCAATCATCAGGGAAATTTTAAAATACTTTGTAAATACCCACTCTAACTATCTAATCACGTCATATTCCTATGAATTTACCTCACAATGCTAGCTCGATCGCCAGAATTCGTTGGCACAGTGCAATTTTCCCCATTACAAATTCTCTCGCCATTGCTGCCACTACTACACGTCCCAGAGGCACCCGTTGACGTTCCCAAGACAGTATTAGACTTGATAGAAGGTCCCGCAATGGATTCCTTCGTGCTAGAAGCTCTCCTCGACTCTTCGTGACACTCGCAACGACATTCCTCCGGTTGAACGTAGTTGTAGCCTCCCTTAGTGTCGTCCTCAGCTCGCGGGATCGTTTGAATTCGCTTTGGGGCTTTCCGTCGCTCCGGAATCTCCTCAAAGTTCACCCAATTGGTCGGTCGTGGTGCTGAGGTACGTGGTGGCAATGGTGGCGGTGGACTTGGTGATTTTACGCTGGTTTTACGCACGATATCTGGCACTACACGCTCGGCAAATTCGCTGAAAGTATTGGTAGAGTGTTTTCGAGGACTTTTAAGCTTAAAACTGTCCTCACGAGGTAGAGAAATCTTCATTCGTTCCACTCGTTTTTCATCGTGCGACGTTTGCATCACGAATTCATCGAGTAATGTTGGGTTTATTGGGGTTGTCGATCGTGGACGCTCTATTGGAATTGTTCGAACTTCTTGCAGACGCTGCTTCACTGGAAGAATCGGCACAGCGACACTTTTCTCCATTGGCAAGGTCGTTGGCACGTATGGAAGATCCTCCTCGAAACTTTCCTCGTTAAATAAACCCTTTCTCTCGTCACAAAGCTCATCTACCACTTTAGCCGCTTTGTTTCGGATAAAATCAATCTCGGAATCACGCTCAGACTCGGAACTATTGTGATCCAGGTCGGAAACTATGCTTGATGTCTTTACCAAGCTGTCGTCACTCGGTTTTGCCAGGGTTTCCACTGTTTTTGCCGACTCCTCGGGCTTTTGAGTGGCTGGAAGTGGTTCTGAGCTTGATTTTTGAGGTGGAACCTCTGGTTTTTTTACTGTTGGCAGTTCTGAATTTTTTTCTGCATGAGATTGTATGGGTTCTTTCATTTTACGCTTGGGTTTTTGCATTGGTGCAGGTTTTTTCTTAATTTCTGCTGGTTTTTTTACACTTGTCGTGGCTTTTTGTTCTAGAAATTTTACTTCTCGCTCGGCTGATTGCTTAAATGACTGGTCCGATTGTTTCGGTGAGTGAATACTCGTTGTAGAGTCGCGTGATGACGCTTTTGACATCTCGGAATCTCTTGATACACTCTGAGTCAGTGGACTGGGAAGATCTTGGCTAGTTGTCTCGATTTTCGCCTCGATTTTCACGCGCGTCGGTGCTCGGTGCTCGATTGATGCTTTTGTTACGATGCTCGAGGTCTTTGGCTCGCTGTCGTACTCGTCGAGCAGTTTTGTCGGTGTTTCCAAGGGGATTGAGACACTCTCGGAGGGCAGTGCCTCCTCGTAGTTCCGTGAATCTGCGTGGAGACTGATAAATATTGAATCCTCGTTTCGACCGGGTTGATCGGCGTCAAAACGAAATTCTACGTTGCCAATACTGTCCAAGTGCGTGTCACTTGATCGAATTTCGTGATCTGGCGTCATTGCCACGTCATCTGTGCTTTTTTTTCGCTCGCGTTTTTTAAAGAGACTCAGGGTAGATGTAAAGACGTTTTTATTCTTTGCACTGCTGCCTCTCTCGATAGAAATTCGCTCGCGGGATTTCGAACGGCTTCGTAAACTCTCGGTTGTATCTTTGATCTTTGAGGTTATGCTACGACGTGGTTTTGCACTGGGAGTTGGTGATTCCGGGCTCAAAATGTTACCATCGACTCTGGACTGTTGAAAAAAATATTGTTAGTGTATCGTTAGTATTTTTAAAGGGTTTAATGGTTTATTTAAGTGATGAAATTGTTGTGTAAGTATTTTTATTTTTATTTTCAGGGTTTTTACCTTAAAAAGTGATGTAAAGCTGCTTTTTCTTGAGACTGACGATGGGCTTGGAGTTCGAGAGCCTTCGAGCTCTCGAATCTTTTGATGTCTCGGTAGTTTAGGACTTCCAGAAAGACTTCCAATGCTTGGAGTAGTCTGCACGACATCTTTGAAGTTTTGTATAGTTTTTCGTTTGTCACTCAAGTCGAGAGTTGCTGGTTTTTGAACTTCCTGCTTGGGTTTACCGTCAGATCGAGTTGTTTCTCGTTGAGGCGATGGTTTTTTAATTATTGGTACCTGAAAAACACACGTTATATCGCGTGTCTTGAGCGAAAAAGGCTTATATGCAAAATTACAGTGTTTTAAATCAAAATATCTTTTAAAGTATTGAAGATAGACATTTTTTTAAAATGACCTTTTTTGTAGAGAATTTTATTAGCTAGAAAAAAGGTCCTTAACAAAATTTCACCAATTCGTATTCTTTCTAGGATATTAGCAAAATAAAATATTAAGTGTCTATAAAGCTAAAACAATCTTGTGAAATTAAATTTAAATATTTTCAAAACTGCTGAAAATAAAGGATTTTATCAAAAGACCGTTTTTGTAGATAATTATATTACCTACAAAAAAAAATTCTTAACAAAATTCATCTAATTTTTATCCTCATTCACATATTATTAAGTAAAAAAGTCCGAATTTTTTGGTGGCACGTCTTTTTTATGAAAATAAAAATAGTTGACGTTTATCATGACATTTTTTTGGTATTTTCACAAACCAAAGTCAATTAAAGAATTGGATAATTAATTTTTATTTACCTCTATGTTGACTTTTTCTAGGACTTTCTTTGTTATCTCGACTTCCCGCTTGAAAATTTCTTTTCTCTCTTCACGTCCACGTCTTCTCGGTTTGTCCAGAGGATCTGGCTTTAAATTTCCCCCGACCATGGGCACTTTAATGCTCTCAGGAATTAGCGCTTTTGTCGTATCGGCTTCGCGTTTTAGTAGAATTTTTTCCAGGTCCTCAGTTTCGGATTTTGAGGGTTCTGTCAGGGTGTCAACTAGTGTGGGTTTGTTGCCACAAAAAGACGTTTCCAACAGACACTTGTGAGGACTTGGAGACCTTTAATAGTGCAAAATGTTAGAGTTAATGAGGTTAGAGGGAAGTATGGATATTTTTTAAGACCTGGAAGACGTGGCAGAGATGACGGAGAGCCTCCCGGACACTCCGGAACCCTGGCTTCCCACAGAGGACAGACGTGACGTCCGTCCGCTGATATTGAGCAGAATAATCTCTGAGCAATTGCTGTCCTTTCGCTCACGATCTTGTTTCAAACTTGCCCCGCACTCTGACTGCGTTCCGTCCTCTTTTCTCCTGCGTGCTTTTTTCGCCTCGCGACGGAGGTCCTGCTCGTGCACCGGATCGTGCAGATCGAGCTCCTCCGTTGAGGAACGCAGGTCTTGAACATCTTCTTTGTAGCCCAGAGACAGTTTCGATCCCGGTGGTGGATCTGCGCCTGAAATTTTCACAATATTTCCATTATTTTTTGATAAAAAATGTCCTCAGAGATAAAAGATTGGGGATGAAATTCTCTACAAAAAATGTTAAATGTAATTTTTTCTATCTCCCTTAATTTATCCTTATTATACGTCTTCTATGATTAAAAAATTTTTTTTTTCATACTAGAGATTGTTTATTTAGTTAAATTAAAAACTTACCGGCCAATAACTCTCGTTCGGGCGACGAATCCCTCGAATTGTTGCTGTCCTCATGCTGTGATGAACTGCTCGCCCGACTGATGTCAATTCTCGGTGTGCTGGGAGTTTTCAATGAACTCCCGGATGTCACAGGCGTCATCACTTCCACGATTCCTGGCATACGTGCTGTCGGTTCTCCCTGCATTACAATTCAAAGTATCATTCGTCATCAATGCACATGAGGCGAGGAGAGGCTGCAGGGCACAATAGTTTCCTCTAATTTTTTTTTTTTTTAATCCTTCCACAAGATTTTTAATCCGGTGAAATGCTGTTTAACACTTTGACGATTCTTTCTTTACAGATGTCGTCATTTTGACGGAGTTGTGTGTCTTGGTGTCGTTGGGAAACAGGGGAGCTCAACTCACGTTTTCCACCTCATCTGATAGATCCTCAAATGATGCTATTGGTGCTGGCCCGAGTTTCCTCTGATGACTGCTCGGTAATTTTGACGCCATTCTCTCACATACACTCTCTCTATTTACTCTGTAACACAAGTAATTAATTTTTTTTCTCTCTTATTTATATTACAGTTTATATGCAGATAGCACACTGTTGAACCGCGCAACAATCTGCATCTTCAGGCCACCGCGCGTCAAGACCAAATTAGCTCACTTAGACTCGAGGACAAGTTCATTAGTACGAGGGAGACAAACAGCGGCAAATTTTCAATTCTCAACCAAATTTTATTCATCATTGGTAAGTCTTTTATTTTTTACATCTGACAAAAAAATTTTTTCGCATGCTTACCCTCGGAAATTCCAACATTTTTAGTATTATAAATAAGTACTTTACATCGTTGAAAACTTTTTTTTTACACTTTTATGCTAGAAAAAAAAAATTATTTCTATCGTTTAATGCAATTTAAACCGATAAAAAACCTTTTTTTTTTTTTTTAATTTGGAATTAAAAAATTTATCGCGATAATAGTGAAGTTATCAATTAAAATCAGCTAATTTCAGAGCGATGAGATTAGAGCGCGAATTACTACTATCTTTCGAGTCGGTAAATTAGTTCGTGCAACTTGTAATTTTTTTTTATTTCATCTATTATCACAGTTTTTTATTCGTAATTGATTGAATTTATTTTTTTAAACTATCAATAATTTGATAGCACTAATGGAAAAAATTTTTTTCAACCTCATTTCCTAGTTCTGACAATTTATGATGACAAATTGAGGGCGATCGTTCATAACGTACAATAGATTATTCACTGTTAGATCCGTTTTTTTTTTTACTTATTCTATTGTACAAATTTATCGCAAGGGTCCAGAGAAAATTTACACTTGAGTAATTGCGTGAGAGGGGGGTGGTGAACTCGCGTCAATATTGTCGCATGCCGTTTTACAGTGACACAAACTAAAACTGAAATAAACTAGATAACTAAAAATATCATTAAAAAAAAATTGAAATAAAATTTTCAATCGATTAGATAATTGTTTAAGAAAAGAAATTCAGCGACCTCAATTTTCCTCTGACGTCGATTATCATCCTGAAGTACAAATGAGGTCCGTCAACCGTGACATTGATCGTTGCTGCCTAGAATTTATTCTCCTGATAAATTCACAAGGTTTTTTTTGCCAATTTCTATTTGATTATCGAACGAAAATCCGCAGAAAACGTGACTTTTCCAGACTTTAAGTGACATATTGCATTGATGGCTACTTCCTGGTTCTGGTTTGAGGTTTTTTTCGGGTTTATGGGTCGTTTTTAAAGCAGTGTGACATGCTGGACATGATTAATGAGGTATGCTTACCAAAGATGAGCTTTCATTGGCGTTTGTCGACTGTTTCTACTGCTCCATAACACTTTTTTCACTGATGATCAGTGCGTTTTCCGTTTTCACCGGGTCACAGCCATCCAAACTGTCAGTAATTCGAGCATAGATGCCCCCTTTTCGCACTTTAATTACATTTTGACAATATCTAACGTCCCGAAGTGAACTTCCTCATTCGTCACACTCGTTCTACACTTCCCTGTGTTCATCATACGCAACTGATGGAAGCACAAGGGTGAGGCATGTATTTATATTGAGGGTAGATTCACCAGCGCAAGCTCAGGTGTCATGGCGATGGGTAGGTAGCGCTGTAGTTGCCAATCGATCGCTTTTCTCGGTCCCCTTGTGCTCTAAACAGAGGCGAAAAGATGACACAACCGCTATCTCATCGTTAGAATTGTTTGCATATTTAGGGGCAATTTTTTTATTAATTTATGGGTTCTTGTTTATATAGAAATGATTTATTATGCTATTAAATTATAAGTTTGCGTAAATTGTTTTATATATACGTATATTTTGCGCCAGCACAAAGAAAATTGGGGAAAAGACGCGACACAATTTCGATTATGAATTTATTTGTTGGGGAGGGTTTTTTTTTTCCTTCGGGGCGAATTTCATTGATAAAAACGCTGAGAATATGGTTTTTTTGGAGATTTTTTCTTTTTCTTCTCGGGCGATCACTTATTTACAGGGCAGTGGTATTAAATGTGTGCGAGTTATTTACTAAAACAGGCACAATAAGTGACTCTTTCTATAAGTTTGTCTCCTTTATCAATTGAAATTTAAACATGTCAATTTTTTTTTTTATAGCTGAGAAACTGGTTTTTTCGTTGGTCTTGAAGTAGTATTAGTTAATTAGACAATTTTTTTAGGTATATTGAAAGGGTTAGTCTAGATAAAGCGAGAAATTAATAATTTAACGCTCTTTGCGTGTTGAAAAAAATTTTTTTAAAGAAAATCGTGCGTCAAATTTGTGCTGTAAAAATTAAATTTTAAGTCGATTATTATTTTGTATTTATTGTTTAGTTTGTATGGGATGCAAAAAATGTTTTTGGTTTTTTTTTTAAACCAAAATTCTCCAAAGAGAACTTTCTTTACAGATTTTTATTTAGTTTTTTAACGATAACTCGATAAATAAGCATTATAATAAAAAATATGATTAGAGTCATAAAATAGAGATTTAAATTTCCTACAAAAAATGTAGATTAAATTTTTTTGTATTTTTCTTAGTTTTTAAGATATCATTGATTGTTGAAAATTTTAATTTTTTCAAAATATCTCAAAAAACGAGGCAACATATCAAAAAAAGTTATTCTACATTTTTTATAGGCCATTACATTCCTATTATTTGATTCTAATGAAATTTTTCGTTATTTCGCATATATATCGTGTTATCGAAAAAATAACGAAAAAAAATATACAATTAATTAGATATCTTACAAATCTGATGTTAAAATCGATATTTTGTTGATTTTAAATTCCATAGTAATTAAAATATCAGATAATATAAAATAACTATAAAATCGACTCATAATTTATTTTCCATCATAAAAATTCATGACGCAAAAATTTTTTAAAAGATCAATATCGTTCGTTGTTGGCAGTTATTCTATTGGCTAAATAAAATTTTTTTTTCACAGCCATTAGAATCAAATATGTATGGAATAGATTGTATAAACTGCTACATATTCTTATATATGTATCTTCAACTAAAACATTGACAATGATATATATATATATATATAATTAATTTATCAAGCATACAAATAATTTACAGCTTTTTTTTTGTTTAGACTCTCATCAACAAAGTCTACGTGTTTTGAATGGCGTCATTATTATATATACAAAAATAGTCTATTTTTTTTATTTGCAGTACCTTTTTATCGAAAAGTTTGTTATAGTGAAACCAATTATTCGATAATTGGCTTGCTCAAGGACAAACGATCGAAGTTACTGACGTTGAATCAACGCAAATTCTTCTACAATTGATCTAAAAATATAACTTAACTTCTCACGTTATTATTTTTCCTAATTCCTCAAGGTCCAGCGCGGCCTATCTCTGGTTGTTTTCTTTTCCATTTAAAATCTTTAAACATCAATAGAGTTGAATTTTATCATGTTTAGTATTTTTTTTCGCCTTACGAACGAATTGACGTTGTACTTGAGGATGTCGATACAACGCGATTTAGTTTGCTATCAATTATTATCTCGTCACCATTTCGAATATTGTATCGATACAGCTGTTTGCTTGGATAAAGCATTTCTTCAGGTCCATACTGTGTTTTCATCACCTGTAGGAGATTAGAATTTAAGTTTGTGCCTTCAAAGTAAATATTTTATCCTGTGAATACTCACTTGATCAACGTAAAATAGTCGCATTCGATTTGCTGGAATTTTAACCATTGATTCCAACTTTGTTTTCAGTTCAAAAACCGTTCTGTACACATCCACTGATCGTACCTGTAATTCAGAAATATTAGTTGGATCGGGAAATAGTTTTTAAAAGTTTTTTTTAACTCACCTCAACGAGGTCACCATAGGTAAATTTGACTTTGACTCGTTTTTCCGGTGTTAGATCAACGTGAACCAGTGGATCCAATTTTCCGTGAATGCCAACCAACTCAGCATACCTTAAAAATCAATTGTCCTTAGTGGTTTGATAGTTCTAGGTGAAAATTCAGTTGTAAATCTCGCTTTAATTAAATTATTTGCTGTGGGAAAAATGTTTTTAACACTTGATATTTTTTTGAGCGACAGAAAAAAATAAGGAAAACAAATTTTAAGCAATTTTTCGACTTTTTTTTAGTCATTGGAGTATTTAAAAATTACCTTTCAGGTCGATCAGCTTCCGGTTTGTCCATGTAGTATCGAATAAATGCTCGTTCAGCGTCCTCGCGTTCCTGCGAGGAAATAACCCCGCCGCCATTGAGTGTCTCCACATTAGGCAGCCTGGCAATGAGCAGCTGTCGCCTCTCGTGTTCCGTGTACTCTCGCGGGCTCTAAAAATCCATCAGCCATATCCTTAAAATCCTATAAACATTCCAATAAAAAAATTTGATCCTCAAAGTACCTCAAAAAGTGGGCAACCCTGCATTCGAAGTGATTTCAGGGCTGGAAACCTCGCTAGACGTTCGACATCGTCCCAAGTTGAGATGAGAGTACCGTTGACATTGAGAAATTTGAGCATTGTAAAAGGATCGTGAGAGGATGGTGCGGTATTTCCACTTGGTTCATCCCCTCGGTTAGTTTTTGTGAATATTCGCTCATCTGAGACGCAATTTTCCGGAGTTTTTTGAACAAAAAGTTCTACATTTTCATTTTCATCCTCTCGGTCAACATTTCGCTCGTCGTAATTTCGATTTTCCTCGAGTGCCAGTGATCTTATTGGACACTCGGCTAAAACCAGACTCTCAAGACTTGGAAAAACATAACCTAGCTTACAAATTTCCGGCCAGGTGTCAATTGGATTTCCCGTAAAATGCAATTTTTTCAGTGATTTATTTCTATTTTCCGGCTTACGGTAGTCTAAATCCACTGTTTTGAACTCATTCAATGATAAATGCAGTTCCTCGAGGTTCTCCAGTAGTCGAACAAGATCTTGAACTGTCGCCCAAGAGATTCGAGTTCCATTTAGCACGAGATTTCGCAAGGATTTAAATTGTCCCTGCTTGATATTAAATGCCTCGGCCAATGTATTAAAACTCAAGTTGACAAATTTTATTTTCGGCATGTGCTGAAGGATTTCAAACACTTCATCCCATTGCGATAGTTTGTTTTGAGCTAAATCTAACTCTTCGACGTTTTTACATTTATTTTTGAGTTTTTCCGCGTCATTTCCTGCACACTCGATGTCACAGTCTTGGAGAACCAGCAGTGCTGGAACTGTGTGTCGTGGAGATTTTTTCGGAATGAATATACTGACTGACAGATTCTTTGGCGATCCGGAAAGCTCTGTCTCCTCGTCGGTCAATGAACACTCCGAACAATCCGCTGTACTCCCATACTTGAGCTCCAGTGCCTCCAAGAGCGACGGCATCTCTATTGCATTCTGCGAAAAAATTGACAAAATATTAATTTCTTTGTGTTCTAAGGGTTTTTCATTTCAGTTTCATTGATATTAACAATGTTTTTTGTTGATGTTTAATGAAGAAAAAATTTTCTTTTAATGTTTTAAGAAGGTATTCTTCAGAAATACAGCTTGCTCGGTGATTTTTTTGGTTTTTTCGTGATATCTCGGTAACTGATTGAGATAATGAAAAATGTTATACGAATAGAAGCAGCTAGGTTTTTTACATTGAGTGTGAAGAAATACATTTAAATTCGATAACCGATTAAGCAGGCCTAAAAACCAAGAATTTTAGTGATTTTTCGATATCACCGCGGGAAAAGTTAGTCTACGGATTAAACATCTAGATTTATCGGTCGGCATGGTGGATTTTGACCTTTCAACGTGCCTTTCAATGAGAAGATATTGATGGATTTTGGTTTTTTATACGCCATTCAATGTCTTTTAACCTCCTCAATACGCTAGGCACATCCTTTCAATCGGCCGAGGACATCCAGGGGGAGAAAACACGAAGAAACAGTCATTTTTGGTGGATTTTGACCTTTCCACGTGCCTTTCAATGAGAATATATCGATGGATTTTGGTTTTTTATACGCCATTCAATGTCTTTTAACCTCCTCAATACGCTAGGCACATCCTTTCAATCAGGCGAGGTCATCCAGGGGGAGAAAACACGAAGAAATAGTCATTTTTGGTGGATTTTGACCGTCCGACGTGCCGAATGGCATTTTTTTAATGTCACCGCTGGAAAAATTAGTTTACGGATTAAGCAGATCGATTATTTGTATTCAGTGTGGAAAAATACATCTAGATTCGTCGGTCCTAATAGTCTACAGCCTTGACAACCGATTAAGCAAACCTAAAAACCAAGAATTTCAGTGTGATTTTAGTGAATATAATAAATAACAAGAAATCTACGTTCATTTCGGCTGCCGAATGGCATTTCTACTTGTTTATGAAAAATTTTATTTTCTTATTTTCGTTTTTTTGTTCACGAGGGGAGTTAAAAATTTATTCGTCAAGCAACTAAAGGGCAAGATACGAGTTCGAGGGCATACAGCTTGAGGCCGAGTG
This sequence comes from Macrocentrus cingulum, assembly GCA_002156465.1. NCBI lineage: Eukaryota > Metazoa > Arthropoda > Insecta > Hymenoptera > Braconidae > Macrocentrus > Macrocentrus cingulum. Next base: position 28,806 of record MVJL01007496.1, read on the forward strand.
TAGAATCCAGTCTCACCATATTTGCTAAGGTCGCCGCGTTGTTTTTACCATTTTTTTTTTGCTGCTAGAAAACCGGTATGCAGTTTCCTCAGTGTATCCAACGCAAATCCAAGAGAATGCTTCCCCATCATTCGCCTAGCAAAAGAGAAAGACTTGATTTCTAGCTGTGAGCACTCGCCCACGCGCTGTGTGAACATGCCCTGACCGTCATTCTGGTCACCAGGAAGTCGTTGTCCCTATAACCTCGCTTAGCCTTCTCCAAACGTTGAAAAAAAATTTTTTTTCCTCTACTAAATGGTCTATTAGATAGGAAATCTGATTTATTTTTCTACTGAACATGTTGTAAAGATTATGAAATGTCTCCTAGGGTGTTTGAACCATGCGATGTAGGGTGTGGAAAGAGAATAATAATTCTCCACACGTGATTTTCCTTGTGAAGAGTAATTATTCATTGCTATTACACAAAATACTTTCAACGCCTCATTGTTTTCAATTGAATGTGGTGGTTGAGAAAAAAAAACGTGGGCATTATACGGCAACAATGCGTTTACTAAGGTCATGATCAGTAACATATTCTTCAAGATGAGTTTTCCAACTAAAGTATTGACCGTAGAAAAGTAAAGTTTTATATAAAACAATTCGGAAATTTTATTCTTTAATTTTTATAATAATAATTTTTTTCAAGAAAGCAATCGTTAATGAAGATATATGATAAAATCGATGAATTTGGATTTTTAAAATGTGATAGCTTGAAAAATATTCATTTTAGACAAAAAAGTTTTGGATAAGAAAGAAAGGATATTAAATTATGAACAAAAAAGATTTCTATTGTTTTCATTGTAAAATGCTTTTTTCGAGGATCTACGGGATAAAATGCAATTTTCAAGATGGTTGCAAGCGTTATACATGATTGATACGATTGTAAATTTTGATTTATTCATATTTCATTTATTTTAAGGTATCAAGGATAAGTTTTAAGATGTTTAGTTGAGATGAAAAAAAATTTTTTTTTTTGTGTAATTTCGCGAGCGGTACTCTGGGAGTTTTCGTGATTTTTTTCGTTTTTTTGCGATAACTCGGTAAATACGCGAGATAATAAAAATTGTTATTGAAGTTAAATGATTAGGGGTGAAATGGTCTACAAAAAATGGTTCTTAAATTTTTAGGTATCTCTTTGAGTTTTGGAGATATTATGGTTTTTTTGAAATTTTGATTTTTTAAAATATCTCGAAAACAATCGAAAATATCGAAAAATATTATTCTACATTTTTTATAGGAATTTAAATTCCCTATCATTTAATTCTCATTAAATTTTTTAGTATCTCGCATGGTTATCAAGTTATCAGCAAAAAACTGAAAAATCACGAAATCTGCAAGGGGTACCCCTTTCAAAATTTGACGAAAAAAAAAAATTTTTTTGTTTCTTCACTAAACATCACAAAATTCATTGTTAATGATAGAAAATTGATTTATTATGTATTAACAAAATTTTCAAAGCCAGAATCCTTTAGAAATCTTGCGGTTTTCCCGATTTTCTTAGTTTTTCGGCGATAACTCGATTAATAAATAAAATAACAAAAAACTTCATTTAACCTAAATGATTTAGAACAAAATACCCTACAAGAAACGTTAAATGATTTTTTTTTTGTATTTTTTAGTTTTTAAAAAATTCAATTCTTGAAAATTCTTATTTTTTTAAATATCTCAAAAACCACAAAAAATACATAAAAAATTTATTCTACATTTTTTGTAGGGAATTAAATTGCCTATCATATACTTCCTATAAAATTTTTCATTATCTCGGTTAGTTATCGAGTTATCATGAAATTAATGAAAAAAAGATGCATTACACGCCCTTTTGGCGTGATTATGGGGCTTTCTATATAATATAGAGCTGTAAAATGACGGGGAAAGCGTCTTTGAAAATTCACAAGTCGTTAAATACCAGACGAGGCACGATTGTCGCTCTTCTGCATCGCGGATTGTTCTCCAGGAGAACGTATTTTCTCTTATACCGCATGTCCAAGTATATTTGCACGATCTATAAGGCCTCTCTGGATCAATAATAAAATAAATCCCGACGACTAAAACAAAAGTATGACGAAGGTACACTTAATATGTACTCGCTCTCGACATTCACTCTATGTATATCGTGTGGGGCGATCGGTTCAACGGCCATGCGAAATTAACTTTCTCCAGTGGAGGCCTAGAGAACGTGTACAGTGTTGAGAGGGAAGCCGTATGTGCATTACATCGAGTTACGAGCATTGGGCACTGCTATCACACGTCATATTTAGCCCATTGGACAGCTCGAAACATTTTAAAAAAATTTTATCTACAGTCCAAGAGCATCAGTTCACTGACTCTCTTGACTCATCAACTGTTTTCTACCTTGAATCTCGCTTTTCACAATATACACCGGACATTTGTAATTTTCCACACTAGAGCCAACTTATCGGCCGCCACTTATGCAATTAGTCGTCATGCAATAGCCATTTCTCTTTCTTTTCTTATGCTTGGCAGGATTCAGTGATGCGGCCTCAATCCTATTTCAGTGACTTTTCACCAGTTCTATTTATTCATCCGCAATCACAGCTGTGTTTAGAAACGCATCAAGTGTCATTTGCTTCATCTAAGACTATTTATTGATGGTTGTTTATGCCGATTTCTTACTTATCGCTTGGAAAAATAAATAGGAAATTTTTATTTTATTAATTTAGATGAAAAACAATTTCTATTTCATCTTCAAAATTTTTTTTTGAGGTGTCACGCGTCAAAAAAAAAAAACGGGAATTTCTTCAATTTTAAAGAGAAGAAATATTTTTTTAATTAGTACAACGGTTGAAAAATATTAAAATAATTGTTCTATCGAAAGTAAAATTTTTAATGAAAATTTTCAATGGGTTTTTCGATGTTTAATGGATTTAATGGATTATTTAGATTTGCTTTGTCAATTTTTAGAAGTGATATATGTCAGTTTTCGTGTTTTTTTTTTACACTTTTGCTGCTAACTCGGTAAATAAACAAAATAATAAAAATTTATTGGAGTTAAATAATAGGGAATTTAATTCCCTACAAAAAATGTAAGAAATATTTTTTTGATATTTTGTTTTTGAGATATTTTTAAAAATTAAAATTTTCGAAAATCAATAATATCACGAAAACTAAAAGAGATATGAAAAATTTTATTCAATATTTTTTTATAGATTATTTAACCCGCATCATTTCAGTCTTATAACATTTTTTATTATTTTATTTATTTATTAAATTATCGCTAAATAACTAAAAAAAAAAAAAAAAACGAAAACTCGAATTTTTTGTCGTTATCAACAGAAGAATATTTTTTTAAATCACTAAAATAATTAAATAAATATTTAAATAATTACTTTTAGGTCAAAAAAATAACTGGAGTTTAAAATGTTCTTTACAAAATTTTTTTTAATGCGCTATAAATTCGAAAATTGATGTTTTTATGATTTAATCTAATTTTTAGAGGATTAAATCCCTAAAGTGACCTATAAATCTCATTTAATCATGAAAATTCATGTTTTTTTCAAGGTATCAGGAGTGTTAACTATTAAAAAAAAAATTATTTAGGTTAATTGAAAGAAAAAAAAATTAATTTCTGAATTATTTTGAAGCTTTTATACATTTTCAATGTATTATTTTGTATTTGAAATATGCAGAAATGATTTAAATTTAGAAATAGAAATGGAACAAGCGAGTGCGATATTCAATCATGAAATATGCGTGCGGGCGTTATGAGTGTAGCTCTTGCGAAATGTTAAAACAGGGACTATTCGTTGTGACTAGGTCGCCAGTGCATCTTAGAACGACGGCAAACTACTTGCAAGCCCGTGTGTCTAATTACAACAACGGGTTTACAAAGGTCACACTCGTTTGTGACCTAATATCGAGCATGAGAAAGATCAACTGACGTTGTTGTGCAAGAGATTCTGTGGCTGGGCATATGGATTCATCAGGTTTATGGCAGTTTGACTGGCCTCAATATCAAGGACATGGGTGTCATCAACACATACGTTGCGGGCTATCGGCCAAAATAGAACACAAAACAGAAAGTGTGTCAGCAGTAACACATTTTCGAGAATAACATCCATTTTTCGAGGAATTTCATCAAGTGCAGGCTACTTTAATGCTCATATCTAGTGGAGAATTCCATAATACTCAGATACGCCACACGTTTTATTGCGCATTTATCCTCTACGATTGACCGTACACTCATTTCCAAGGCTAATACACAACGTCTCAACATTCTCCTTGGTGTAAAACGTCTCTTTGTTCGATTTATTGTATTATTTTTTTGTTTAATCGCTAGTTGTCACGAAATTCTCATGGAAAATTCGATTTTTCGTCTTACGATCCGTGTTTAAAGTGTTAGTTAATGGTATTGGTAAATGTTGGTTGGTTTGAACGGTGCTATTTGTCATTATTATCCATGAGATTGACATGGTTGCTTCATGCTTGCCATTCTCCAGCTGTAGAGTGCAATGATCTTAGCCTCTCGCTTTCATCACGAGCATGGCAATTCACTTTGGCTAGAATTATTTTAAATTATGTTCTTTTGGGCCTTCAGATCTTTGCTCACATCCCGGAACTATTGAAAATTATTAATTAATTCATTAAAAATGACGTACAATCTCTTTTATAAAATTTTATGTTAAAAAACTTTAATTTCTTTGATTTATAATTAAAAAAAAAAATTTTGCTATTGAAAATTGATAAAAAGGCAAGTTGGAGTTCTGTAGGAATGAAAATTATTTAATTATTTAATTTATTTATAATATATCAAAGTATTAGAATGAGATTGTGGTTTATCTAACTTGTTTTTTTTTTTTTAGTTTTTTGGCGATAACTCGATA
>MVJL01007510.1:0-14407 GCA_002156465.1 Macrocentrus cingulum
GGGGGGGGGGCGTTCCGGTGAATGGTCGCCGCTGTGGGTGGTCTCTGACGTTGCGCGCGCGCAGCGTCTACACACATATATATATATATATATATATATACATTTTTAATTTTTTTTCCAGAGGGTGGAAGGTTGACTAGAGAATTGAATTATGCCGCGGAATCATTGGGTGAAACGGCAGCCTCGACCCATCAATTGGTCATTCAGTTGCCAAAAAATCCAGAGGCCAATATTTTGCAAGCTTCTGCACTAAAGGAACACTTGTATATTCTGCAGGAAGCAACGCAAGTCACAGTCAATCTCTTTGAAACGTAAGTATTTCATAGTCTCTATATAATTCTATGATTATGTACTCCATATGATGATGATTTATGGGGGATTTTTTTTTTTTTTTATTCCCGCAGTACGTGGGGACTCAAGGACGTTTGCCATGCACCGAGTATACCGAGATTTGAAAAGTATGTTGTTGATCAAATTTTTGAAAAAATCATCCCATGTGCGATTATCACACCGCTGGATTGTTTTTGGGAAGGTGCTAAACTTTTGGGTCCAACGTATCCGGTACCAATTGGAATTATTGACAGTGGATCAAATGTGAATGTACAATGGACAAATTTGGATCCAATGAAGCTGGTGGAAGAAGTTAAGAAGAAGAAGCTTTTGCAGCAATATGATGTGCTGGATGAGTATATGAAGAGGTCGGGTATAACAAATGGCTATCAAACAAAGCCATGTTTGGATCCAATGGCACCAGATTGTCCGGAAACGGCGCCAAACAAGAAATCTCGACAATTGCCCGATATAGGAGCAGAATTGACTGGTGGTTGCTATGGTTTTGCGGCCAACTATATGCATTGGCCGGAGGCATTGGTTGTTGGAGGTGCACGTCACAATCAAACGGGTCACTTGGTTCGAGCTGCGGCTTTACAAACTGTTGTGCAGCTAATGGGCGAACGAGAAGTCTATGAATATCATGTGAATACTTATAAAATTCATCATATTGATTGGTCGCAAGACAAGGCAGCACAGATACTTGATACGTGGCAGCGAGCTTTTACCAATCGTGTAAAAAAATTGCAAAAGCAACGAGACGATGGCTCGCCGCCAATTTTATATAATTCGTATGCATTTAGTACAACAATAATGAATGATATTCTGGCAAAATATAGTGAAATATCTATAAAAAATATTGCCATTGCTTGTGGACTTGTGGTTGTTTATGCGGGACTGGCATTGAACCGTTGGCGAGATTCTGTACGTTCACAAGCTGGTGTTGCTGTGGCTGGAGTCGCTCTTGTGTGTGCAACTGTGGCAGCTGGACTTGGATTTTGTTCACTGCTTGGAATATCATTTAATGCTGTAACAACGCAAATTGTGCCATTTCTAGTGCTCGGTCTGGGTGTTTATGACATGTTTCTATTGACGCATACATATAATTACAGCGGCGGCGGCGACACAACTGATGCCGGTGTTGTAGTCAAAAAGACTGGATTATCGGTATTGCTCAAAGGCCTGTGCACAGTTGCGGCATTTTTTGCAGCCTCCATTATACCTATACCGGCACTACGAGTATTTTCATTGCAAGCCGCAATTCTTTTGCTATTTTGTCTGGGCGCAATGTTACTAATTTTTCCGGCAATGATTAGTCTTGATTTACGCCGAAGACAATCTGGCCGCTCAGACATTTTTTGCTGCTGTCTCCCGGCGGCGGCGGCGGCGGCGGTGGCGGCGGCATATCCAAATGAAAATGAAGAAAATTTCGACGAGCAAGACACTATATGCTTGCATCATTGTCCCTGTCATGAACATGTTGTTAATGATGATGATGATGATGATGATAGTAGTAGTAGTAGTAGTAGTCGTCGTCGTCGTCGTCGTCGTCATCGTCATCGTCTTCGTCGTCGTAACATAAACATAAGTAATGAAGAGTATTGCTCGCTGGATTATTTTGCGGGTAAATATTATGCTCCATTTGTTACGCGCCCGGAAACAAAAGTTTTGGGAATAATATTGTTTGCCTTGGTGCTTGGAACAAGTCTTTGGGAGACTATGAAGGTTGAGGATGGACTTGAGCTTGGTGACTTGGTGCCACAAAACTCTGACGAGCACAATTTTCTCATAGCACAAAATAAATATTTTGGATTTTACAACATGTATGCAGTTACTGGACGAGATTTTGAATATCCAACTAATCAAAAGCTCATCTATCAGTATCACGATGCTTTTATGCATGTAAAAAATGTTGAAAAAAACGATGACGGTGGATTGCCAAAGTTTTGGCTTAGCTTATTTCGGGACTGGCTACGGGATTTACAGAGTGCCTTTGACAAAGAATACCGAGAGGGACGTATTAGTCAGGAAAGATGGTACGGCAATGCCAGCGACAAGGCTGTATTGGCATACACACTACTGGTGCAGACTGGCCATGTGGATAATCCAATTGATAAGACACTGGTAACTCGTGGAATACGCTTGGTAGACTCTGATGGGATAATTAATCCGCGAGCATTTTATAATTATTTGAGTGCATGGGTGACAAATGATGCCCTGGCATATGGAGCATCACAGGCCAAACTTGTGCCTCAACCAAGAGAATGGGTTTTTACACGAGATCACGAATTAATGATTCCAAAAAGTTTGCCATTGACTTGGGCACAAATGCCGTTTTATCTACACAAGCTCACAGACACAAAAAAAATTACAGAATTGATTGCAAATGTTAGAAAAATATGCAGCAAATTTGAGGAACGTGGTCTACCAAATTTTCCAGCAGGAATACCATTTTTATACTGGGAACAATATATGGAATTGCGCAATAGTTTGTATATTGCATTGCTGGCTGCCTTGGGAGCAAGTGTTGCTATTGTTGGTATCTTGCTGTTGAATATTTGGGCGGCCCTGTTGGTTGGCATTTCCCTAGCCGGTGTTGTGCTACAATTGTTTGGAGTACTGGGATTATTAGACATAAAGTTGAGTGCAATATCGGCCGTTTTACTTGTTACAAGCGTTGGAATTGCCATATATTTTACGGCAGATATTTGTCTAAGTTTTACAACAAGTGTTGGGGCAAGCCGAGATGTTCGAGTACGACGTGCATTGCAACACATGTTTGCCCCATTGATTCACGGAGCAGTAACAATAATCTTGGGAGTTGTAATGCTGGCATTTTCCGACTTTGAATTTATCATTCGATATTTTTTCCTTATTCTCTCGTGTGTCGTGGGTGTTGGGATAGTTAATGGACTCTTTTTCTTTCCAATACTCTTGTCACTGGTTGGTCCATCGGCCGAGATTGTTGCGCCAAAAAATCATCCTGATCGAATTTCAACGCCTACTCCACCGGCCTCACCGGCCATTATTCGACGTAGACAATCGTCAAAGCTACCGCCACCGCCAGAACCACCAGCAAGACGTCCACATCAACGTGGTGATTATCATCATCATCATCATCGTGGTGGTGGTGGTGGTGATCACCCATCTAAATTACACACTGAACCCTCACTTACAACAATTACTGAAGAGCCAAATTCATGGCATAGTACGACACAAGAATCTTGTATAATTGTACAACCAGAGGTAAAGGTTGAAACTACATCTACATGTGGTGAAACACCATCGCGAGTATCTTCGTCTGGAGTTGTCACGACGACGACAACCAAGGTCACGGCTACGGCCAATATCAAGGTTCAGGTTCATACGACTCCAATGTCGAGAAAAAGTACCACCACTACAACCACTACGACCACAAGTAGTAGTAGTACCACGCACTGAATGCACACACTGAAGGCTGACTAGAGATTAATTACCAAATGTCCTGTCAATTTTGTAAAATTTATTTATTATGACGCGCTGTAATTTTTTGTATCTTTTAATTTTGTAAATATGCAAGACTGTACAATTTCATGTATATTTTTAATACGATAAATATTATATTGAAACTACATTGTGTGTGTCGGTGTGGGTTGCGCGCAGATATATTATGCTGGGTTGGGTGCAATTGGAGCTGGAAATTCACCCAATTTTTCATTATAAGAAGCTTCAATTTTAAATGGCGCCAATTCCCATTTAATTCGCTGGCCAAGTTTTACAGGATTTATTCCAAGATCTTCAAGAGTTGGTAGACCAGGCACAGGCACATCGGAAATATGCTCCTTTTCCAGACCTTCCCAATGTATGCTGCCATTGTAGGGACGACCAAAGTTTAGGGTCTCGAGTAGTGAAACTTTTAGTCGAAATAATGGGGTATATTTTATGTCAACACAGCGGTATCCGTATTCGAGGTGTTCATGACGAATATAGGCATATATCCAGTCAATTAAATCGGCCAGTTTGTAGCGTTCTGGGCCGAGAAATTGATAAGTTTTCCCGGCAGTTGTGGGATCGCGTACGAGTGCAGTGATACCGGCAGCAATATCCCCCGACCAAATTGGATATTTAAATGTTTTTTCACCCTTTTCCCACAGTGGAATTGATCGTAAATGGCGCCGCAGTGCTCGACCGAACGAATTGAAAAATCTGTCCTCTTGACCGTAGATTAATGATGGACGTACAATTGTCGCCTCGGGAAATTCACGTTTAACTGCCAGTTCACCATCATATTTGCTTTGGAAAAATCTCGAGGGTTTGTCACCAAATATTGGCGGTGGTAAATCATTGGTACTGGCTGCACCCAGACAGGAAACATGAATGAAGCGTTCAACACTTGGGGTTTCACGACAAATTCTCGCCAAGGTTTCTGCCCCTTTGACATGAACATCCTCAAATGTAAAATTTTTCGTCTCCCAATCGCGTCCAATCAGGTTGATTACAACATTTGAATATTTGACGGATCGACGTATGGAATCCTCGTCACGAATGTCAAAAGGATGAAACAAAACCTGGCCCAGATCTCCAACCAGTTTTAGAGGCATTGAGTTGTAGTGATCGCCTCGATACGGCAATACGAGCTGTAATTTTAGTTAAAAAAATTTTTTTTTTTTCAACTTTTTTATGCATGTAGAGAGCAGTTACCTGAGTGCCAATTTTACCCAGGCGATTGCACACATAACGGCCGAGGAAGCCAGTGTTTCCAAACACTGTGCAGACAATGCCATTGAAGGAACTCCTGCCACCTGTTCCCCGCTTTAGCGATGTTGTCGTTGGATTTTTTATGATTTGTACATTTGAATACTTGCGAATTGCACCCCAACTTGAATTGATTTTCAGCAACATCTTTTCCCCGACTGACGTAACACTAACACACACACTCTATGCGGATAACAGCTGTAGCTGGGTGGTGGTGGTATTGTGTATTTTTTTTTGTGTGAGGTTGGATGATGGTGGCGCCTCCATAATGCGTGCGCGCGAAAATTTTGAAATTTTGTGCAATCATATCTAGCAAGAGAGATAACCTTGGGGGGTGTATGGGGGTCAAATAATTGCGCGAGTGCATAATCATTGTAATCATGGTGAAAGTTGGATTTTTAGGCGGTGGTAAAATTGCTCAGGCCCTGGCAAAGGGCTTTATTCGAGCCGGTAAGTATATATACGCGCAATATGTATATAAATTGATTTGGCACACGCGCATGTATATAAATATATAATATTACATTATATAGGAATGTTTCGTGAACCTAATAAGGCCATATTGGCAAGCTGTCACCCGAATGATGTGGAAAATTTACAAGCGTTTGAGGCATTGGGAGCACAAGTATCAACGTCAAACGAAACTGTGGCCAAGCAGGCAGATGTTGTTGTAATATCTGTAAAGCCTCGTGTGGTTCCATCCATACTGCCGCAAATCAAGGACTATAGCCGCAATAAATTGGTGTTATCCGTGGCCATGGGTATTCCAATCTCGCTGCTTGAAGGCGGCCTGGACAAGTCTACAGCGGTGATTCGCGTAATGCCAAATACTCTGGCACTTGTTGGATGTGCCGCAACAGTATTTGTTCCAGGTTCCACGGCCTCTTCTGCAGACATACAAATGGTTCAGGATTTATTTTCAGCCGTTGGACTATGCGAACAAGTTGAGGATGAAGATGTGATGGACATTGTGACTGCCGTGGCGGGTTCAGGTCCAGCCTATATCTATCTTGTCATTGAATCATTGGCTGATGGTGCTGTTAAAATGGGCATGTCGCGCGAGCTCGCCTATAAATTGGCAGCGCAAACGGTTGCCGGGGCAGGAGCAATGGTTCGCGAGACTGGCAATCATCCTGGACAACTCAAGGACAATGTTACATCTCCCGGCGGCTGTACAATTGCTGCCATCCGTCAATTGGAAAAATATCGCGTGAGATGTGCATTTATAGATGCAGTTCAAGTTGCCACAACCCACTGTGCACTAGAGTCTAAAACTGAATAAAACTGAATAAAACGCGCTGTATAGTATATATATATAGTATACATATAGTATATGTATAGATGGCGCGCGCTATATACTATACTGTCGTATTATTGTCTCTACAGTCACGTCCCAAAATCTACAATATAGAATATATATTATAATGAGCTTGTTTAGTGGCATTCTTGCTGGATTTTCCAGGTTTGTTGCGAGCTCGCAAGACATATTTTATACATATTTTAATATCTTGATAATAATGTTATATTATACAGGTTGTCGTTGGGGCATCAGGTGATGCAGGCTAGGAGTATTAGAACGACCAATGCTCTGCTGTAAGTATAAATGCCCCATGCAGTGTAGGTGCAGACATATGATATATGATATATACATACATACTATTTTGTAGTGGTGAGCCGCTGAAAAAGAAAAAGCGGATCGATCCGGCAATTATACGCCAGAGAGAGGATCGTAAAAGACGAAAGCTTGAAAAGGCCATTCGTCGACTACTGAAGCATTCTCGACAGCTAAAGCCACTAAAAGAAATTGACATTCCCTACAAATTATTGGATGAAAAAAAAGAGCGACAACGACAGCCAGTTTCTGCGGCGGCGGCGGCCGAAAGCTGTGAAGATGCAATACTATTGATGAAAAATTGGACTCGATACAAGCGTCTGTTGAATATTGAGGATTTAAAAACTATCGACAGGATTGTGGGGTCGCAAGAGCGAGCACTGGACGAGCTGCGAGAGGAATCTGAGCAGCTCTATCAAGCAGCAATACAGCTGGATGCGAGTTTATTGCCGCATGGCTCGTCGTCTGAGCCAGCAATTGTCCACACACCGCCGTTGGCCAATTATACCAGCCCCGATGGAGAATACAACGATGTTACCGTTAGATACGAGGGCGAAAAAGACTTGATTCAGTAGTTGTTTGGTTTGTAATAAATTTATTTCCCATATCCGACTATTCTTGACTATTTGATTTGAATTGTGGAATAATTTGCATCATAGTAATTGGCGACTCTCGTTCATCCACAATTTCTTCAATAGTTGCGCCTTTTTCCATCACTAGAGGAATTGCAATGCAATCGTGAAATTCTCCAGTGTGCATCAGAGCGAGCATTTCAAATGATGATGTAGTAGTAGTAGTAGTAGTAGTAGTTTGTTGGATTGCATTTTCGCGATAGAGGCGCTTTTTCGACACTAGATTGTTGTTTTGCCGGGCCAGGCGACGTCGTGCCAAAAATCCTCTAATAGCTGGAATGTAAAATATATATAAATATATATGTCAATATGTGATGATTATATATTATTGCTTGCCTGCTTGTAGGATTGTTGCTGCGGCAATTGTTGAATCATCATTATCATCGTTGTCGGTCAATTTAAATGACGAAATTGTTTGATCTTGCAGTGAATCGAGATTCAATTCAGGCACAAATGGTCGATCGGTATCATCGCTCATGCCATCGCCGGTGATGTTTGTTTCTTTGGCTTCATTTGACGACTCGTTTACATTTACATCGGTTGCAGTAGTTTCCTTGATGCTACTTTCAATTGATTCCGACTCTTCATTGATGCACTGTAATAGTTGCTTGTTGTCCATAATGAGTGGTGGCAATAGCTCATCATTATCATCTGGCTCGTGTACTACTGCTTCTCCAAAGTCTGGGATAATCACCATCTTTATACTTTCTGGAATATTTTCTTTTGGAGTTTCTGGTGGTAAAATAAAACTCGTCGGCGACAATTGCGGAAGAGTCAAGACATTATTTTCCTTATTGCTTTGTATGATTGCCTTTGATGATGATGATGATGATTTTGGAATATTTAAAGGTGGAAGTAAACATTCATCTTGTTTATTATTAACCAATGCCGGCAGTGTACTAGAAATATCTACAAGAAGATTTCTTGTCTCACTGAGCATTGCCTCCAATCCAATTGCCGAACGTGAGACTGTATTTGTAGCAGCATCAGCAGATAATGGTCGACGTGATGTGGAAAAGCACGCCGATACATCTTGCAGTAAATTACAAGTCCTGTTTAATTGCGCTTCAAGAGTATTTTTTTTTCTCAATGCCTCCAATTTTTCGTAAACAATTGGACGACTATTGTCAATGATTGCCTGCACTTGCGGAATATAATCTTTAGTTTTAATCACATTTTCTTTCACTTTAGACTCGTCTTTTTGCTGCTGCTGTTGCTGCTGCTGGCGTACTTTAAGCAACTTTTCAAAGTGGTCCGCAGCAAATGCGTACACATCTTTCGGACGGTTTTTTATTACTTGTCTTGCCAAGCTCTCTACCACCGATGCCAATCCAGGTGGTATTATGCCAAAATTTTCTTTACTTTTCGTCGCTGCCATATTACACACTATTATACACTTGTCTCTATCGATCGCCTCGTCGTCGTCGTCGTCGTCGCCACCGTTACGCGATTTGTACACATGACTGTATATATAACAAAATCAAGATTATACAGTATAAGGAATAGATTTGGTATTTGCAAATTTTATTTTTTTTTTTTTTTACAAATTTTGCGTGAGAAAAAACAATTAATTGTGAATGAATAAATGAGCCAAGGCTTCGGGTATTCGCACTCGTGCGCCAGTTGCTGCATCAATGTACTCGCGGTATGGTTCGCCACCACTGACTCCTAGAGCTGATCCCAGAGCAGGTCCAGTTCCGGCAGATCCTCCTCCAGCAGTAAATGTAGCGCCGCCGCTCGCCGGCACATATCCTACAACAGGGCCAAATCCTCCTCCAGAAGTAAATGTAGCGCTGCCGCTCGTCGGCACATATCCTCCAGCAGCTCCAGATCCTGCATTTGTCAATGTAGGCGTATATCCTACGGCTAGATATCCTACAGGCAATCCTCCTGTGTTGGTGAATGTATATCCTGGGGGAAGTGTGTAGGGAAGAGCAACAGGCTGACGGTCAAAATTGGCATTAACTGCACCGCCACCGGCAAACTTGTTTTTAAATGCGTGAAAAGGGTAGCCCAGTATCTCTTTTCCTTTGCCAATAATCGCATCTGCCGTATTGCCAGCAGCATCAAATACCCTGCCGATTTCGTGAAGTTTCGTTCCAGTCAGCGAGTGATACTCGTTGGGAGGAGTATACGACCCGTCGAAAAATGTAGACTGGAAAAATTACACACATTTTCTATAAGTATATATATATATATATAATTTAGAAATTTAAACTTGCCTGGATAAATGAAATGTCACACGTACAGAAAAACGTGACGACAAATATCAATAGTCCACGATACATTGTTGCGCGTGCCTTAATGTCAAATCTGTGCGATAGTGTCTTGGTTTTTATATGGTCGCCCGCCACATTTGTTGCCACTTGTGTCTATAAATTTTTCTAGGACACAAGTGGATACAATTTGCTACACGTGTAATTTTATTGATGAATAATTTCAGGCTTGTTGAATTTGCATAGCAACAGTCGCCGTAATTCAGAGTTTTGTCGACGTAGAGAATCTGTTTGTGTCGATAATTTTTGCCTCGACTTGCAAATTTCCAGATATCTTTTCAGTCCAACTGTCACAGCGTCCCACAATTGCTCTTTTTTTGGAGAAAATATCTCGCGATATATACTCCAGTCTCCGTTAAATTTTGTTTCAGGCGGCTCCCAGGTCAAGCCAAGCATTTGCTCATACAGCATTTGATCCACAGTAAAAATCTGCAAAAAAATTAAGCGCAATTCAGCACACACACACACACACACACACACACACACACACACACCGAAGATGATGGAGGGGAATATTTTACCTCCTGGAGCAACTTGTCTGCACTTGACATATTCATTTCCCAAATCTGCCTATACTGCCTCTCGTTTACCGACCTAAAGTGATCACTTTTGTTTTGCAATTCCACGATATTTTTTTGCGACTTTGTCATCTGAGCCTGGAGCCGTGAGATTTTTTCGCGCGTTGCCTGCTCCAGCTCTGCGTAATTTTTTTTCAAGTTGCTCAATATTTCTTCAAGTCTGCGCAAAATTTATTTATTAGTTTTTTGAATATTTTAGAAAGTAAACAAGTGTATACTTGATTATTCTTCTTTTTTGTTGGTTCTTGACAATGATGATTTCCTCCTCTCGACGCTTTAAAATGTTATAATTATAGTCTAGTTTTTCCACATTCATCAGACACAATACTTTCATCTCTTCAACCTGCTGCTCAAGTTTTTGGCACTCGGTTTCTAGAAAAATCTTTTGCGCTCTATACTGCTCATGGTGCTCAATCATTATTCGCTCCATCTCCTGCTCGTATTTAAGCATAATTTCGTGTCTTTCGTCGACTTGTTTAATTTCATCTAGTCTCCGTTGGTCACATAGCATGTTCCACTTTTGAACAATGCTCTGCAGCAGCGAATGGCGCTCCCGAGACTGCGTCTGGGATATAGACGATAATTTGCTTCTATAGGCCTTGGCAGTTGTAGTCAATTGATGGTCTATTCGGTCAATAAGAAAAACAACATCTTCATTCTGTTTCCTTTGGTCGGCAGCAAATTTTGCATCAGCCTCCTCCAATTGTCTCTTTAGTTGGTTGATTATGTCGTCTTTTTGAGTTAAAACTTGTGCACACATGCTGCTCTGAGCCTCAATAGCCGCGTAAATGTCGAGTGGATCTTTAGAGTCGCAAATTGTCGACCACATGCAATTAATTTCTCTACATTTTTGCTTGGACTTGCTTGCCTCGTCGTCAAGTTGCTTTAGCAATATTTGCCGTATCGTCATGTCCTCTTCTTGGCGAACAACTTGTCGCGCATCGTTTGCCACCCTGACATTCGAAACCTAATGATAATGATGATGAAAAAATGTACTATTTTGACATATTTACGAGCGAGCAAAGTTTTGGTAGCCTATACGATATGCAGTTTTCTTGAAAAATTTTTCTTACCACTTCACTGCCCTCGGCCAGTAAATTTTTTAGCCAAGTGTTGCAGATATTAATTTGTTTCTCCGTTTCCGTCTTTTCCATCGCATCTTGCTGGACAATTTTTGTTTCCGACATTTTAAGACAAAATGTACGCGGCGACTGTTGCCATGGAAATGTTGTGCATTCAATAAAATTTACATATTTATATATATTTTATAAATGGATCAATACAAGCAGGGACTCGTTAATTTTCTTCCTGTCTAGGTAGGTAATTTTTTCTTTTTGCAGCAGACTTGCTGTTGATCCCAAGTGTGTGGCAATTTGGCTTGGCGGAAAAATTGCGTGGATACAGTACTGAATATAGGGAATGAGAAGATTTGTAAAACATTCGGCAAACTGAATCATATTTTCTCGCTCGGTTGTGGTAAAGACAAGCTGCTCCTGTTTGTAAAATACCATAATCCCCTTGGCGACAGAATACAACGAATCCTCCAAAATTGCCGTACAAGAATGGGCCAGTGCGACCGGTGCGCAGAGTTTTAGCTCGTTGAAATTGGATATCAAGCCGTTGCAGTACTCGGCCAGGGGATAAAATTCGGCCAACTGATCCGGCGGGTTTTCCTAAATATGAAAAAACAAAAAAAAAAAAAACAAAACAAAATTTAGCCACTGAAAGACTTGTAGTAGTACATACATGATACATACAGATTTAATTTGTGGTTCAATTTTTGTGTCGGAGCAAACGAGTTTGTTTATCAAGGTAAAACTCGACATGTCTTGGTTAAATTTCCTTGTTGCGCTGTCTACACTTGTTTGAAACCTGTTGCCCACTACCTGAACAAATATATCGGACATTCGGTTGGTAAAATCTGCTCCAACACGGCCAAACGACAGACCAAAGTAGGTACATTGACCCAAGATTGAATCGATAGACGCAACATGCGGCAAATCCTTCTCCAAAGTTGTTAAAAATTGAGACAGTTTTTCCTCAAGCCAGTGGTAGAAAATTGCAGATTCATTGATTAACGTGTCGCGGCGGTTGGTTGCCATTTGCTGCTGCTGGTCGTCGTTGAACATTGCTCGGTACTGCGTGATTATATTAAATAAATGGATTCTCGATTGTACAATTGTTTCGGTTAGATGGATATTTGGGTCTTGATTTGGAATGGCATTGAGCAAACCCTGCAGCCAGCTATCTCGAGCTTGTAGAAATTTAATGCGGAGCTCAGCCTCGGTAAAAGCGTCCATTGATCGCAACAGTCCAACGAGCTCGAGGCATTTTGGCAGCGGCAAATCGCCGCGCAGGGAACCCACAACCTGGCCCACCATCCCCGACCAACAGTTTTCAATGTCAGTCACTACTGACTGAACAATTGGGATGTCACTGTGCTTGGCCCCCAATGCTCGTGCATACTGCGATAATTCTAGAGCTTTATCGTACAAACTGCTGCGTAAACAATTCTCCATTAGCTGTGGCATCTCGAGAATTTCCAGCATTTCGGCAACTTGCTGACATGTCTGTGTATTTAAACGTCTTGAGCTGTTTATATCCTTGAATTGTTTACAAAACGATTGACATTTTACCACAAATTTTGGTACTTGCTCAATCAAGTTGGTTAAATGATGTTCCGTTTCATTGAATTGACGAGAAATCTCTCGATAACTCTCGGCCGTTGTGATGAAAGTTTTATAGTTGATGAAAGCGAGTTCCTGGGTATTTTGTGCAACTAGATTCCGTTCTTTTGTCAAATGCTCAGGCTCTAGTTTCAATTGCTCGACATCAAAGCTACCAAGTTTTGACAAATATTGATAAAAATCTGGATTATTTTTCCACGCATCTAAGAGGCAAAAACACAAATGTATATATATATTTATCTAGAAGCTCGTCTGTGTAGAGTAGAAATTTTTACCTGGTATTCCTTCAGGAAAAACCAATTCAATAACTTTTTCAGTTTCGATATCCATTTTACTCGTTACACAAATATGTAAATACACCAATTTCTTTGGTATCGCGCGGCGTGACTTTAGAACGTGAACTAAAGCACCGCCATATCGGAGTTCCTATAGCGAGTTCCTACTACGTTTGTTAAGTTACGGTGAATCAGTCAAAACTATAATGTCGACTTCTCGGCGTCAATTTGGTTACTTTTTAAAAAAATTGACTTGTATTTGACGTCGAGGTGAGTATTTTCAAAAATTTACTATTAAATCACGGTAGTTGGTAATTGTTTATTCAGCGTCAATTTTCGATAATGCCCTGGTAAAAGAAACCACCGTGGGCCACGGTGGTTTTTGTCAAAAAACCACCGTAATCACCACTGTCATATAAAAATAGTCTTGTGATGTTTTTTCGTTTTTTATAGTTGAGTTATAATATTGAAATGATATTTATGGAGAATTTATGTTAATTTGTGTTGAAAAAGTATTTTTTTTTTAATTTTATAGAGTCACGATTTTAAGGATTTTAGTTGGATATAGATTGTAACTCTATCTAGCGGATTTCCCAAACATGGCCTTCATGATGGTAAGTAGAAAAAAAAATTAGTATCGAACTTTATACTAGATGTCACTCGATTAAACATTTTCGCAATATCTATTTTGGTCAAGTCCAAAGGACTTTTCTATCGAAGGAAAAGGGCCTATTTATTCTTTAAAAAAAGTTTCCTTCGAAAGAAAAGTCCTTTGGACTTGACCAAAATATAGATATTGCGAAAATGTTTAATCGAGTGACATCTAGTATAAAGTTCGATACTAATTTTTTTTTCTACTTACCATTGTTACGTCCGGGTCAGCAAGGTCCTTGGAAGTTGGTTGAAAACTCCCGACTGATCCTTGTTGGCGCGAAATACGGCACTGATTCGAAACGTAAGTTAATTTGATCAGGAATATTGAGGAGGTTCACTGCGCGTGAGGTGCAAATAGAGTCAGACACAGGTTAATTAACATTTAGGATTTATTTAGAGTTATGACTTTACAGGTTGAACACTATTGAAATTATCGTTCGTAAAATGATCTTATCTTTGAGCAATGTCTGAACAGTTCGAAATCTCGACGAGAAGTGCCCGTACGTTCTGGTGGTGGACCTCGTACAGTCGATCTTCCACCACCACTTTCCGCATTCATCCCTCCATACTCTTAATATTATATTAAACTACACCCTCGGAGGAATAATGCTCGCCTTGAGTTTCCCAGG
>MVJL01007513.1:0-19070 GCA_002156465.1 Macrocentrus cingulum
GTGTCAAAAAATATCGTTATTTATTGGCAGAGAAAAAATCCGACAATGCCAAACTCATCGATGAAAAAAGTGAGATTCAATTTAATGAAACAAGGATAGGCAATGCGATTGAAATAGAGAATGACGTTGATAATGACTGCAGTGATATTTTGACAAATTGTGAGGTTGACTGTGATTCGTTAAAAAATGGCACTGACAATAATAATGTACTTGACAATGGAAATTGTGACTTCACTGCTAACGGGTCATCAGCTGGTCATTTTGCTCTCTCAAATGGCTCTGATAGTGATAATCGCCATCCGATAAATGTCCCATTGACCCTGAAGGAAAAAGTGAAGGATTGGGCAATAGAATATATTGGGAATATGGATTTAGTAGCAGTCACGGGAATGCTTGGAATTTTGAGAAGTGAAGGACATAAGGATATTCCAGCTACAGCCAGCACATTACTAGGATTTTCACGCTCCATTAAAAGTAAACCGATGTTATCAGCGAAAAATAAGGGGATTGGACAGTACGCCTATCTTGGGATCGAAAATGGTTTGAGCACGCAGCTTCGTTGTGGTATTTATCGTGAAAATAAAATATGTGTATTAGCTCACATTGATGGCATGAAAATTTATAACGATACGAAAGGACAGTTTTGGCCTATTATCGTTAAAATGTTTCACAAGGATTATAATTTCACACCGTTTGTGGTAGCACTGTTTTATGGTAGGTCAAAGCCCGGAAACGTGGACGATTTTTTGAGGGATTTCGTGAAAGAATGTTCACAATTGACACACAGTGGCATATCATTGAACGGTACAGATTATTCATTTTGTTTAACTGGAATAATAGGTGATGGCCCAGCTAGAGCATTTATTAAGTGTATCAAAGGTCCCACAGGCTTCTCAGCTTGTGAGCGCTGCACCGTTCCAGGAATTACAGAGAATAAAAAACGAGTGTATCCTGAGATTGATTGTCCACAACGTACAAAAGCATCTTTTATTGCTCAAATTGACAAGCAACACCACCCTGGAGGAATTGTCAGTCCGGTTCTTGAAATTCCAGGGCTAGATCCTGTAAGAGATTTCCCCCAGGAAATAATGCATTTATTGTTTCTGAACTTAGTGAAAAACCTGTTGTCAAAATTGTTGGACCGGTCTAGTAAATACAAAATTTCGACGAAGAAAATGAGACTTTTTAGAAGACTTATGAGCCAGGTAACTGCATGCGTGCCAGGAGAATTTGGGCGTAATGAATTTGATGCAGACGACAGCTCTCACTGGAAAGCAACACAATGTTCATTTTTTTTTGCTGTATATTGGAGGTATTATTATGCAATTTATTCTGGAAAAAGATGAGTACTACCATTTCTTACATTTGCATGTCGCTTGTCGTATGCTGTGCAGTCGTGAAACATGTGTTGTTTATTGTGATCAAACGGATCGTTACCTCAGGACATTTGTAAAGCTGATGCCAACATTCTACGGGAGTGACTCTCAAGTTCTTCACGTTCATAGTTTGATACATATATCTGAGGACGTAAAACACTTCAATTGCCCTCTGCAGCGATGTGTTGAAAAGGCAGATCAAGGAGAAGGAAAAACAAGCGTAGGATCGATATTGCTCGTGCGTAGAATAAAATAATAACATGCACAATGTGGCAAGGCTACGATGACGTAATCCCTGGTCGCTTAGCACTCTGTTTATCACACACACTCTCCGTACTCGAATTTTTCCCACGGAAATATTTTTATTTTATCAAAGTTCCCCGATTACGCGAAATACCAACGATAGAGCCCCACGTTGGGCGCCAAATGTGACGCGCGGCGGCTGACACACGGGGAAGTATCAACGCCGTGGTCGCAATGCGCCGATTCTACGCAGATCGGCGGCTTTTATCCTCTGAAAGATTTACCTTATTTACCTTGTATTCGGGTGCCAGGTTGTTTTTCCTAAAACAACGAAAATTTGTCGATGCAGCGGCCCCGGCTAGCGGCAACGCAGTCGCTGAAAATGCGACGGAAAATACGCGAGAAGTGAACTCTCAGGGGGTTGGGGATCGTTGGTATCGTTTGAATAACCGTATGTACGCGCAAATTAAATGAAAACAAGTCAATTTATTTATTAAGAAAACCTATCCGTTTAAATAAATGCGAAATAATAAAGATTTAAACAAGTAATTCAACGGAAGAACGTTCTTATCACGAAACGCGCCAGATCGGCGCGCACAACTAAACTAAAACGCAATTTTATGCACAATATAAGCGATAGACCGACGAAATTATTACATGGAATTCTCGTAGAGCACACGAGTTTAATTAATATAAAATTATTGCATTGAATTTTATGCACAATATAAGCGATAGACCGACGAAATTATTACATGGAATTCTCGTAGAGCACACGAGTTTAATTAATATAAAATTATTGCATTGGTTCCGTACATAAACAACCGATAAATGATCGCAACAACCCGCGGTAACAAAATTGCTCCTCGCTCGCGCATATCAGACTCGCATGTCGTCAAAAATTAATGAAATAAAACAAAACCGATAAATGATCGCAACAACCCGCGGTAACAAAATTGCTCCTCGCTCGCGCATATCAGACTCGCATGTCGTCAAAAATTAATGAAATAAAACAAACCAAACGCGTGGTAATTCGCAAAAATTACCTACTGACACGAGAAAAATAAACAAAAAGTTTTAAGTTCAATGTTATCGCCATTACGACCAAAATAACGAGACGTACAACGCAGTCTATCTCTCTCACACTCACGGCAAGATGCGCCGTGCACACCGAACGGCCACACACATACACGCGACACACACACACCCCGCGACCAGGAACGCCGTTTAGCGCCAAGTTCATATCAGCGATTTTCTAATTCGCTACTTTAAACCCGGAAAAAGATACCCCGGAAAGCAGGGAACTGGCCGAATGCCGGAAAACGTGTTCTCAAACTTGCTCGCCGATTCTACTCTACGGCGGCAGCAACGACGTACCTCGGTATTTTGGGCCGTTTTTCTGTCCTCGGGTTCCCCACTGGTCTCTACGTAGTTGGCCCAGGTAAATGAAGGTTGTTCGATGGTCGCCGGACACCTCGATGAACCAGGGGCTCGCAAAATTAACAGCAAAATTCACAGCAAAGATCTAACCTCAAACGGAACGTCAAGGCGGTCTCACACTTGCTCGTATAATGTCCTCGTGCACGCACAGCGAGCACGACAACGGCTGTCACGTGATCTCCATCGGCCAATCCGCGTCGTCCTCTCGCTTACGCCGGGAATCACGTTGGGGTGAGAGAGAGCATACATCAAGTGTCGAGCTCCACAATTGTCTCACTCCAGCCGAGCGTCGTCCATGTTGCTTAGTGACGTAGCCACGTGGCGGGAGATTTCAAACGGCAGACTCCGCGAGATTGACGCTTCGATGGACTGCATCCCATCCTTGGTGCCTTTTAATCGGATAAATAGGCGATGATTTCCATGCTGCGATAAACGTACGTGCCCGTGGATGGTCGTGGATGTTTCCTCGAATGGCGGCGATCGGCGAGCGTTACATCGCAGTTTTGTAAATCGAACAGGGTTTTTAACAAAATTTAGACTCGATACAATAGTTGATAAAATAATTCTGACGTAATGTCCTGCGCAAACGGCGTTATTGGCGGATCATACGAGCAAGCGTCGTTTTTCCGCTCAAAAAAAAAAAGAATATATTTCTAAACCGAGTAGGTAATCCGACGTGGCCCATGCCACGTCACAATATATATATTTTGGCAAGATGATGAAATTTTCAGGGTATTGACCCTGGATGATTAATTACCCACTAAACAGGATGTCATGCACCTACAGCAGATGGCACGCTGCAAACGCACGCCAATTCCCCAGGTTCCCGAGACACCCACAGAATCTAAGGTCGATCAGGATCCCGTCAATTTAGAGTGATTGGTAGGGGAGCGGGTGGTAGGACCGCTCAGTACATTGTACCGCCCACCTCGGTTTTGAACAAAATTACCGGAAAAAAAAAATTTTTTTTGAGGGCATTTTGATTTAATACTATCAAAACCCTGAAATACGAAAAACCAAAGTTTTAAAAGGATTTTATCATGTAAAAATAATAGTTGTTTGTTTTACTATTCAATCCTTCTAAAATTGGAGCGCTTTAAAATAAGCTTTTAAAATAGTTTATTGTTGATAAATTATTTTTAAAAAAATTCTATGAGCTCTCGCAACTATTTACTATTTTAATCGAGCGTTATGAAAATTAAATCAATACAATTATTATTTTTTTATTATTAATTTTTAAATTCGCCCGCGCGGTAGTTATACCGCTCAACTACCGGCTCTTGTACCGCTTACGCTCGCGCGCCTCTTGCCAGTCCCATCTCAGCACACGCACGAAAGAACCGCGCGGTAGTTATACCGCTCAACTACCGGCTCTTGTACCGCTTACGCTCGCGCGCCTCTTGCCAGTCCCATCTCAGCACACGCACGAAAGAATGAGGTTACGTGTTTGTTTTGGAAAACATTTTAAGAACGTTATGAAAATTAAATCAATACAATTATTATTTTTTTATTATTAATTTTTAAATTCGCCCGCGCAGTGGTTATACCGCTCAACTACCGGCTCTTGTACCGCTCATGCTCGCGCGCCTCTTGCCAGTCCCATCTCAGCACACGCACGAAAGAATGAGGTTACGTGTTTGTTTTGGAAAACATTTTAAGATGTCCAATCAATCTAATAATTTAGATACAAAAAAAAAGGACAGTGGACTCAGGAAGACTTAGCGAATGCGGTGACGGCGGTTAAAACATTTTAAGATGTCCAATCAATCTAATAATTTAGATACAAAAAAAAAGGACAGTGGACTCAGGAAGACTTAGCGAATGCGGTGACGGCGGTTAAAAACGGTGATTCCATACATAAAAGTGCGAATTTATTCGGTGTGCCGTACAGCACTCTACGAGATAGGCTAAAAAGTGGTCTGAATTGTAGTTCCGACCTCGGGCGGAAAACGATTCCCAGCGAATTTATTCGGTGTGCCGTACAGCACTCTACGAGATAGGCTAAAAAGTGGTCTGAATTGTAGTTCCGACCTCGGGCGGAAAACGATTCCCACCAAGGAACAGGAGGAGCAAATGAGGCGAGACACGCACACCTGCACCACGAATAAAAAATTAAAGCAAAAATTAACGTAAATATTTATCACAGTTTAATTGAATAAATAATTAAAATTCAGTCTTAATTATTCAGATGAGTGTGACAACGCTGTGACCCCAAAGAGGCAAGTGAAAACAAAACAGGCTGCTAAATACATTGCCAAAAAAATAGCGAGTTCAAGTTATCTTGAAGTCGATAACGATGGAAGTACGTGCAGTAATTGCACAGATTCAGGCCAAGATGAGCTCTGGTATCGCTGCAGAAGCAGTGGATCGTGGGCTCACGATGCATGTGTTACTGCTGAGACGCCTAATTCGTATGTCTGTGATGGCTGCTACCAATAATTATAGTTTAAGTAAATCGTTTGCAATACTCAGAATTCGTTCCAAAAAATTTAAATTTAAAACAAGATTTTTTGAAAAGTATTACTCGTAAATAAATGCTAGTCTGGGCGGTGAGTGGTACTCGGTGGGCGGTATTACCAGCATATGGTCATTGTACCACTCGATGCCCTGTATTTTTGATAATACTAAAAAAAATATATAATATATTTTTAAAAATCTGTAACTCGTAGACTAGACGGTAAATAAACAATATTTTCAATTTAATTGTTAAAATAATAGATAAACATCTACTTTTAAGATTATACACAATTTACCTTAGGTGGGCGGTACTTGCACCCGCTCCCCTACCTATAATTTAACTTTAGTGAGAAAAAGGGGTCAGAGTCTCTCTCTCTTCTCCAGTAGCGTTCCTTCAGAACGTTACAGTATAAAAAATCTGATAAAATTTAATATTGTCGTACCAATAACTATGTCCTCCTTAGCTAGTCGAATGTCGTCCATCTGAGGGTCTACAACCATCGTTGGTTACAGTTAGATTTAAATTTTGTGCAGCTGATAGGGTGTTGATGTCGATATCCTGACGCGGCTTCTGTCGTGATTCTGTCGACAAGTGTGCACCGATTGATTCATTGGTTTCACTCATTTCATGCGCAAATCCTCTCCGATGCACCAGTGCCTCATTTCGAGCGTCATCAACCTGAAGTTTGGATTTATCAAGTAATTTTTTATCCTTCTCGGCTTCCTTCCTTTTTGCGATTCGGGTTGATGTTCTACTCGTAGATGGTTGTTCAGACGCGCTTACGGCAGTTTCATCGTCTGTCATTATATCGCCATTTTGTGATATCACCATTTTTTCCAATTTGTCTCGATCTTTTGCAAAATATTTCCGAGCAGCCGGAACAAATTTACGATATGTATTGAAAAAATTAGAAACAAACTTCGTGTGATGATTTTCAACAATCATTCTTGACAGAAAAAAAAAACGCAATCAGCAAGGCAACATGTGCATCGAATTTAATGCCTGTGAAAATCTATTAATGGCGTGCCCAAACAATCAAATATCTGCACATATCTGCACATATCTGACGTGGCTTCAATCGTCTTAGTCCTCCATTTCACCTTTACCGGCCAATTTTCTATCGATTTGATCTGTTTTTCATCCAGTACGTAGGTTGTGGGCTCAGGATCGTTGTGGAATAGAACGAGGGAATACATTTTGGCGAAATAAAGCGTCGATACGCCATAAAAAATAAGTCAAATAAATTTCTAGGCACTTCACACTGTCGATTTTTGCCAATTAAATTTCTCACTGTACTTTTTACAGCGAAATATTCAGTACACAAGACTTCTTCGGCTCGCTATATCAACCACGATGTGTTGTGAGTCGTCTAAGTGTGTATAATATGGCCACCGCGTGGCATCCCAGGCGATCTCCTCCGTGATCGTACGTTGTTCGCGTCAGCTGTGAACACGCAGCGCCGCCAACGGCCCCTTAATATGTAACATATATTTTTGAATATTTTTTCGAAAAATATCCCATTTTCCACAAATAAAATAGTGTTTTAATATAGTAAAAATAACTCGATATATTCTCTGACATAAAATAATAATACATTCACGGCATTATCCTTTCACTCAGTGCAACTATGCGCTCTGAAACAACAGTTTGGGCGTCGGTAAGACAGGTGCATACCTATTCCATGGTGCGCCTACTGGCTGCATGTATGTATGTGTGGGTGCGTCTTGGCATAAAAAGCATCAAGTCTTTGCCGAGTGATTAAACGTCTATTAATACGATATTATTCGAACCGCTGACATAATATTAGAAATGCCAAACCATCCTTTAAAATATGACCACTACGGTCGATCCAGACGGTATCGAATACGAAAAAAAACATAGTGAGGCTATAAGTTCGTCTAGTGACAGTGAAAGCGAGTCTGATATCTCACTTACACGTTCGTCTAGTGTCAGCCAAGCGAAATTTTGAAGGTATGTATAAAGTGGATAAAATAATTTTTTTTGTTGCATAACCTTAAATTCTGACACAATATCTGATATTTACGTTCGCAATATGATACATCTGCAAGTAAAGTAAGAGGTTAGAATATTCGAACTGCATCAAAGTCCACAATTGCTGATGTTCGTCACATTTTTTTTTTATTATTATACCACGATGAAAATCTTCCAACAAAATTTTTGGGAAATCTTCAATTTTTTTTAATTCATATTTTTTTTAATATCTTGAAAACAGCACAATATATGACGAAATTTATAGTACCTTGTTTGAGAGAAATTAACTTTTCTATCATTTCAATTGAATAACATTTTCCATTATAGTCTTTATCTATCAAGTTATTGTCACATTAATGGAAAAATTACTGTTTATACGCCTGGCATTAATGACTTGTGGTATAAATGATTTCTTCAAAATTACCTGCTGTACAGATTGGACAATAGTGAAGAACAGTCACAAAATGTCAACGCCCTGAACACAGTAGGTGTTCTGGATCAGCGGCTGGGAAATACAATTCAAATCAATAAATCAGAAGAACTCGGCAATACTACCGATCATAGTTTGAATCCAAAGGAGGTCCTTGAAATGGGTTGTGGTGAGCAAACAGCGTCGGGAGGTAAAATTACTCGGATGAAATTGTAAATTGTGCTAAAAATTTGTTAAAACATTTTTTTTCACTGCTTTACAGATAAGAACGTATCTTCTGATGACACGCACAGTACAACAAGTTGCGATTCATCGCAATCCTCTGAATTCCGCGACACAAGTGATGAACTGCTTTACAGATAAGAACGTATCTTCTGATGACACGCACAGTACAACAAGTTGCGATTCATCGCAATCCTCTGAATTCCGCGACACAAGTGATGATGAAAATGGAGAAAGTGCCAGCGATAATGAGTCGATGAAGCGCGACAATAGTCAGAGTGAAAAATTGGCTCCTGAAAATTCTCCGCTGTATGAGGGTGCACCATTAACTTTAGGCGTGAGTATTATGTCTATAGTGACATTTAGAAGTCAGAGTGAAAAATTGGCTCCTGAAAATTCTCCGCTGTATGAGGGTGCACCATTAACTTTAGGCGTGAGTATTATGTCTATAGTGACATTTAGTTTAGAAAACAATCTCTCTGGTGTCGCGATTGCTGGCTTGCTGAATTTAATTTAATTGCATTGTAAAAAACCAAACTTATGCAAAACGACGTTGTATAAGTTCGAAAAATTTTTCAGTTCCTATAAGAATCTAATAATATTTTACCATTACTGTGACAACTGCATTGAAAAATTGGAGAGTCCTGAGTCAAAATGTAAAAGTTACGGTGATCAATGTAAACCGACTTATTCCATTCATCTTCCAATTTTGGAACAACTAGTGGTTTTCTATATGCGTGCCTCATTCGTAAAAGACTTACAATATCGTTTTAGTCGGGTTAAAAAACATGTTGACAATCTAGAGGATGTGTATGATGGTCTTATTGATAAGGAACTCGAACAAAAATTTCTGAATGATCAATCAATAACGTTTACGTGGAATACTGATGGGGTACCTATATTTCACTCGTCTAAATATAGTATTTGGCCTGTTTTTTTTTTATGATCAACGAGCTCCACTGGCGAGTCTCCCGCGGGTGCGGGAACTGAGGATCGCTTTTGTGATTGTGAATGTCTTCTGAAGCTACTATCAAATTTATGTCATAGGTAAAATTTGTACTAAAAATGCAACGCTACCTCCCGTACTATTGTGTTTATAATCCAATTCGCACTACTGTTATCGACATAATGCACGGGGGTTATTTGGGTGTTACAAAAAAATCAACATTCTTATGGTTTGATAGTAAATATGAACCCTGGTCCCTCTCCAAGTATTATTCATTGGTAGACAAACGTTTGAAGAAGATTAAACCGCCGGTTTACATAAATAGATGTCCTACCTCAATGCCTGATTTAAAAACTTGGAAAGCAGTCGAATGGAAAACATGGCTTTTTTATTGCTCCTTGCCCATTTTAGATAGGATAATGGAAAAAAATACTTTGACCATCACAAATTGTTGGTGCTGGGATTTTATGTATTAAATTCAAACAGTATATCTCAAGAAATGTCAAATCTACACACCTCGTCATGTGACAATCAACGTGCATCAACTCCATCACCTATCTGATTGGGTGCGTGGGTTTTGGCCTCTGTAGAACACATCATGCGTCCCATTTGAAAATCCTAATGGGCAGTTGAAGCGATTGGTTCATGGTACTAGACATGCTGCTTTACAAATATGTTCCTCAATGTCTTTATTCGACAATTTTGAAAGTATGAAAGATGACCTACTACTTGAAAATTCAGATGCATATTTTTTTTACAAGAATGTCGGAAAAAAGCAACAAACGAAAAATATTCAAACTATCACACACTGCTCACATTGATGGAGCTTGCGAAAAATTGAGTCCTGTACCAGAGTACATAATTAATTTATTATCGCTTCATAATGTCATTAATTATACCATTTTTTATTTTGACAAGCTTTGGAAAGGCAACATATTATGCGTTTTCCAATCATATTCTCGCAATGCAAAAATCAATTCATCCATTGTAAGGTATTCAATAGGAAACATCACTCATTTTGGCATTATCCAAATATTTTTAAAAATAACAAATTGCCGATGTACTAAACTCTGCAAGTGCCAATCAAAAATTTACGCAATTATTAACAAATGTCACGTGAAACAAGTTTTCCAATGGGCATTGACCAATACTAACTTTCATTTTATTTCTGTAGCCACTCTGACCAATGAGAAAGAATTAGTTAAAATTGAAAATCTTTTTGTAATCTGCTTCGTTCAGGCGATAGATAAAACTATATACATTGTTGAACCAGTTAATGTGACTGAATTAGAATAAAAATTTCAAGTGTACCTCATTTTTTTTCTTGTAGTAATACATGCTATCTATACTATTAACCTGATAAATTCAATTTTAACGCTGTAAATTCTATGCCGTAGTTATTATATCCATGTCCTTTGGTACTTAATTTGAATTAACTGGTGTTAATTGAATTTTCATGCTCATTTATATATAATTCACTTAGATAATTAATTTAATTCATCGGTTATTATTAAGTGTCTCTCTGGTAACTTGATAGTAAACAGTCATTTTTGGATCTCTACTTAGTGACTTTAGCGAGAGCAATTACATTTGCATCTTCGAAAAAGACACTAAATAATAACCGCGCTGCCGAATGATTCTTCCAAGGGTGACAAAATGATTAAAGGGTGACGAGTCGCATTCAAGACATCAGTCATCACCTGGGAGACCTCTTAGAGACTAGCATAGCTATCTTGCAGAATATAATGGAGTCGCTTGGGTGACAGACGACCTAATGGTGACTTCTTAGTGACTAAGATAATGTTCTTCTAACCCATTCGAGACTACTGGGGGACCAAAAATTTTTATATATATATATATATATTGTTGTGAAAATCAGCTGATGGGTTGCACCTAATCAGTTGATTTGAATTACCAACTGCGCTCGCCTATCGAGCGCAATCGAGTTGGCCCTGAAATAAAACGGATGCCTGGTTGGATGCATGGCAACGCGGTTGCGTTGTCATACATTCAAACAGGAAAACATCAGAGTCGATTGAAAGTTGTTGTCAAAGTTAGACGTTCCTCGATTAGCTCCGACTTTTGCTATTAAATATACACCTTTTTATATACCCCTGTCTAAATTCTTTACAATATATATATTTGTCAAAAATCCTTTAGTCTACTAAAAAACCTTAAAGTCGCGATTATTCAAGTTTTTTATCACGTCAGAGAATAATTTATTGACAGATCAACCTCACTTACACAAGCGCACGTTACGAAATATTTTAGAAGTTTATTAAAAATCCCAAAAATCAGGATTATTCTAGTATTCGATCACGTGATCCACATAAAATTAATTTATTCACAGAATAACCCCACTTTCTTAATATAATCATAAACCTATGAATCGCGATTATTATAGGTTTTAGTTGCGTGATAATAATAAATGAACACTTTAGACAGTTAAAAAATCATCACACTGAGCTGTATAACCACCCGCTCCCCGCGTAAACTGTCAGGTGTGACGTTCGGAAGGAACGCCAAGGAGATCTGTTAGTTCGTATTTTTATCCCTTTTCTCCGTTCCTACTCTCAAACCGACTAGTCCCGAGTTATTACCCCAACTAGTATCCCTGATGGAATCTGGATTTGTGAAGACGTGACACTTGTCGCGATTTGATGGCTTAAAAGTATCTCGTCTGAAACAACCTTGCCCGAAACGGTCTGAAACGGCAGTCGTTCGTGCCGTTTAAGATTTGGTTGATTTCAGCCAGTCTCCGTAAGGTGCGAAAGACTTGGGCGCGAACTCCTCCTCGTCGTCCTCGCGCACGTCTCTTCCGTTTATGGATTTCTGGGTTCATGGAATCCAGAAGAGGAAGAAGAGCTCACCAAGGGGAGACGCTGCTGAAAGCGCTCCCAGTGAGCGAGGTTTTTGGAAGGAAAACTCCCGAGTCGCTGAGAAGCGGGGCCTTTTGGAGTTTGGGTTGGTGGAGAAGGTGGGTAGGTGGTTTTTTCCTTGATCTTCGAGGATAAACGAGGCTCGAAGGGCCGAGCGGTCTACCCAACGTCGCTTTACCTCTAGTGCGTGGCGATGTGGCTGCAGCAGTGGGTGCGGGGTTAGTCTCGGGAGACTTTTACGTGACAGACTCGAACGCGTTTCGTTTGTTAACAATAAATCGATTTCATTTTACTACTTACAATATCCTGACTTATGAGCCGGGAGCAGAGACTGGTTTAACACGTTTAACTTGCGGATTAGACCGAAGTAAGGCGCGGATTCACTTAATTAGAACGCGACCGAAGTGCACTAGTAGTATCGGGTAGGATTCTGCGAGACATGGTGGGGTGATGTTTTGGGTCGGATCATGTGTGGATGGTTGGGTAGGGTTAATTGAGCGTTTATAGGTAGAAGGATTTATATAATTTTGATAATAAAATAGCGTTAAACAGGAGGGTAAATGCGTTGGAGGTATCAGGCGCGTAGGATAGGTGAAAAAGTTGAGCGGAAAAGCCGGCGTGAAGGCGGGGACTCGGGAAAGCGAGGGTGGGGCCCTATGCGCTGGAGCGAAGGGTGGGAAAACTCGGGCCAGCGAGGATGGGAGAAGCCGGTGCGATGGCGGGCCCTTCGGCGCTTGAGGTAGGGTGTTGGCTTCTCGCGCAGTTTGCTTACCTGGTCGCGGATTTTATCCTCTCTCGACAAATTTCGCGTTTTTTAATTGATTAGAACGGGTTATATAGATTGCGAGTACGAGGGTTGGGTGGAGATGACGTCATACTAAATTATGGTAAGTATATATAAAATACGACGATATAAGCAGCCAGGGGCGTTGGCGCTGTGATTTTAAATAGAAAATTTATTAGATGCGAGGAGGATAAAAAAGTTAATTAATTAAATGAATCATTTCAAGTTTTACCTTATATTGTTTCAATTAACAAGCTTATAGGGTGTAAAATATATATAATTTCTCATTTAATTATTTAAATGATTTAATAATACGCGAAAGGGAGATGGGATCAATACACATAGGGTTAAATTTTTACCTTATATTGAAAATTGTATAAAATACATATTATTTAGTCCGATGCCTCTGACCATCGGCGCTTCCGCGAGCGTCTATAAGAGGGAAAAATATATATCAATAAATGAATACTGGTAAGTATAATTAATAACTTACCGTTCAGGCATCGGATCATCCCAATTCTCCGTGTCCTCCTATTGCATGAAGGGGATATCCGCATAGGGATTTTCCTCTTTCTCCTCGACGGCGTCCTCCTCATCTTGGGGATCAAAATATCCTTCCTCCTGGACGGCGTCCTCACATGAAGGGGATATCCGCATAGGGATTTTCCTCTTTCTCCTCGACGGCGTCCTCCTCATCTTGGGGATCAAAATATCCTTCCTCCTGGACGGCGTCCTCCTCGTCTTCATGATTAAAATTTCCTTCCTCCTCCTCGATGGGTGTCGCGCCAAAATCGATGGTGAATATTGGTAAAAGGAGACCCTCTTCGGCCTCCATTTCCTCCTCGATACAAAATTTCCTTCCTCCTCCTCGATGGGTGTCGCGCCAAAATCGATGGTGAATATTGGTAAAAGGAGACCCTCTTCGGCCTCCATTTCCTCCTCGATACACGACAGGTCCCACCGATGACACCCGCGCCTCTGTCGTGTCTCGTGACCGACACGATTACGCCACCGCCGGATCGGCCTCCATTTCCTCCTCGATACACGACAGGTCCCACCGATGACACCCGCGCCTCTGTCGTGTCTCGTGACCGACACGATTACGCCACCGCCGGTAATTAGATGTACCGAGATACCGCACTCTATGCACCTCGTCAAACCCGCGAGGTAAGCGACTTTGGAAGAAGACCGACACGATTACGCCACCGCCGGTAATTAGATGTACCGAGATACCGCACTCTATGCACCTCGTCAAACCCGCGAGGTAAGCGACTTTGGAAGACTTTTAGTAAAGTACCCGGCACTATGAAACCCATCCTATCACGCAAAATTTAGATCTGTCTTACTCCTCGATAGAAGAACGACTGACCCGTAAAGAGTAGAAATCGCGTCAGATGCGTCCATTTCCGGACCAATATCACGCAAAATTTAGATCTGTCTTACTCCTCGATAGAAGAACGACTGACCCGTAAAGAGTAGAAATCGCGTCAGATGCGTCCATTTCCGGACCACATCTGTAATAAAAAAAGATTTCTCAAGATTTCTCTTTTCCGATTAACATATTTTCGTGTTTATATGAAATCGCGTCAGATGCGTCCATTTCCGGACCACATCTGTAATAAAAAAAGATTTCTCAAGATTTCTCTTTTCCGATTAACATATTTTCGTGTTTATATGTTTCCCGAGCATGTACGGGGAGGGTGAAAAAACCTCGCCTTAGCGGGTCTTTGATGGCCCAGATGGTTTGGGCCGTATAAACACGGGTGCGGGTTCGAATCTTGCCAGATGAAAAAACCTCGCCTTAGCGGGTCTTTGATGGCCCAGATGGTTTGGGCCGTATAAACACGGGTGCGGGTTCGAATCTTGCCAGATGAAATTTTTATGGTAAGAGGGGGTTGGTCGGTAACATACGTACATCTGTAGGGGTAACTAAGGGTAACTCATAAGGGGTAACTCATAAGGGGTAACTTATCTATTGCCAGGTCATAGAAACAATGATGCGTCAGAAAACCGTTACTGGAGCGATCGGGCCTTAAGGGGTCTAGTGGCCCGGGCGTTAAGGCGCTCGGGCCGTGTGCACCGGGGTGCGGGTTCGAATCCACTTTTAGAACTTTTTTTTTCACTAATTCTTTCTAAAACTTTTTATTATGCTATAAACAATATCCTAGGGATTTAAATATTTCTTTCATAAAGATTTGTTATATGAAAAGGTGAATTAATAAGACTTGATGTATTATTATTTTTTTTTTATCATAAAGATTTGTTATATGAAAAGGTGAATTAATAAGACTTGATGTATTATTATTTTTTTTTTTATTGATAAAATCTTAATCTAGTGTACATAAGATTTTTTTTTTCTTAAAATTACATATCGCGATGCATTTTTTTTTATTGATAAAATCTTAATCTAGTGTACATAAGATTTTTTTTTTCTTAAAATTACATATCGCGATGCGGCATACATTTTGAAATTTGATTATGATTAATCCCGCTACCGGATAAATGTCTAAATATGGGGGGATACTTATTTATGTAGTTTTTCTTTTTTTCTTAACTATACGGTTAAACATTTTTAGAACCAGGCGGTCGTTGCGTTGGTGGTCCTCGGAGAACAAGTTACAAAATCCCAATAAAGACCGAGCATGATGTAACCAATGCAAAAGAACGACACAATATTGACCACACACATTAGAAGAATACTGCTGCAAATGTCGGGTATTCCATTTGTAGTTTCGGCAATTTCGTCCAAGATGTTGAACATATCGAGGATCACGCGGGGGTCGTCCGAAGCTATCGAAGAAGACTCCTTCACCGTTGGGACTGACATAGAAGGCAACCCAGTGGGTGCCTGGCTTTGTGTGGTCATCTGTATTGGCGATGATGCCGCAAGGCCTTGGCAGCGTAGACTCCTCCAACGGATGCATCGGTGAACGGGAGGACTTCCAAAAGTTGTCGGGTATCCATTGATTACGTGCCATTTCGTCAAACTCTCGAAGACGACTGGCGTGTGGTGTTAGAGTCGAATCATTTATCCATTGTAATCGATAATAGCTTGACGCGTAGAGTCGATTTCTAAGATGTTATCAAACTCCGCATCGACGATACAATTTACGTTATTAGCAAGAGCCGCACCAAAGCGTATTTCTATTCTCACACTCCCATTTTTAACGAGATTCCAGTGAGTAGCGCAATGGGCAGACAGATAAATTTACGTTATTAGCAAGAGCCGCACCAAAGCGTATTTCTATTCTCACACTCCCATTTTTAACGAGATTCCAGTGAGTAGCGCAATGGGCAGACAGATCGGGTGTCAAGTCAAATGCAGAGAGTGCGTATCCTTTGGTGAATTCTGTTCGATTGACAAGTAGCGCAATGGGCAGACAGATCGGGTGTCAAGTCAAATGCAGAGAGTGCGTATCCTTTGGTGAATTCTGTTCGATTGACGCAGTGGCTGGTATTAGCGAAATGAATCCCTGTTCCGCTAAAGAGGGTGTTGTACGCCTCCATATCCA
Organism: Macrocentrus cingulum; assembly: GCA_002156465.1. NCBI lineage: Eukaryota > Metazoa > Arthropoda > Insecta > Hymenoptera > Braconidae > Macrocentrus > Macrocentrus cingulum. The sequence goes on from MVJL01007513.1 coordinate 16,280, forward strand.
GAGAATCGTCAAAGCTTGGTTGGAGCGACAGTGGCTGGTATTAGCGAAATGAATCCCTGTTCCGCTAAAGAGGGTGTTGTACGCCTCCATATCCAGAGAATCGTCAAAGCTTGGTTGGAGCGCCTTACCAGGAATTTGTTTTTCATCGACATACAGGCAGAGGTAGTTGAGTGAAAATGTACGAAAGTCAAACGGGTTTGTAGCTCGTGATCCGCTATATGAACGGTTGAGAACCAGTCCAGTAATTATGCGTTTAGGTAGTTGGCCTAAGGTAACGTTGTCGATACTGTCCCCCAAAATGCCAGATTGTAGTACAGATGATTTTACTTCGACTCGTGTCAGCGGGTACTTTGCAGTCGTTGTTGAGAGAGTCTTTGCATGGCCCAGGAGGATTCCGGGGCTAAGTTTCACGCGGCGCACAACTAAAGCAGATTCCAAAACGTGTATTTTATAGTTTTCTGCAAAGTTGTCTATTAGACAGAATGCATCTGTAGATCGCACAAAGCGTAGGCGCAACTCGACACCGTTGAGAAGGCATTTATCTTGATTAAATATGTCGCTGTGGATATGTCCCATCATATCAAACTGTTTACCACCTTTAGTATATTCTGTACGTTTGTTCAGTCCAAGATTTTTTGCTTCGGCAGCTCCCCAAGCGACACTTGTATCCATTTGACCAGCAGTATCCTTTGCCCATAAGCTCATCTCCAGATGCGTTGATTTCGCATCGGTTCCATAGTTCAATAAGGTTTCAATGTACGCGCGATACGCATAGGTGTTGTTTGGCGGTGATACGAGTTTATGATTTAGAAACACATCGACTTGGTTAAACATTGAGTGCAGTAGATTATTCACGGGTCCTACTGAATCTTCATCAGCAGCAGTTCGATCGGGTTTAACAATTTGAGCACGTATTTTAATTGACGTTTGAGAAAGATCAATCTATTCGTCTCCGTGACCAGGAACCACAAATTCAATCGGGGCATCGTCTGATAATGATGACACCGGATTGTAGTATGTATATTGTGATTGTTCAATCGAAGTCTGCGTTGGTGGTAGTGTGAAAAGATCCAGTTTCGATTTCGCGCACTCGCACGAATGGGAATGTAGAAACGCCATTTTTTTTTACCCGAATATGTTGTACATGTCACGTTTCTCAGGTCTGTTCTTCTTCGTCTTCTTAGGATTGTAGTATGTATATTGTGATTGTTCAATCGAAGTCTGCGTTGGTGGTAGTGTGAAAAGATCCAGTTTCGATTTCGCGCACTCGCACGAATGGGAATGTAGAAACGCCATTTTTTTTACCCGAATATGTTGTACATGTCACGTTTCTCAGGTCTGTTCTTCTTCGTCTTCTTCTTTTTTTTGCACTTGAGTTTTGTCGGGCACGCGTATTTTTTTTACCCGAATATGTTGTACATGTCACGTTTCTCAGGTCTGTTCTTCTTCGTCTTCTTCTTTTTTTTGCACTTGAGTTTTGTCGGGCACGCGTTTCCTTTTTCCTTCGTGACGATTTTCTTTTTTTACCAGACAACCGTCCTGCACGGCGTTTTGAACCGTTCTGAGTGATTGCTCGCAAACGTTTACTCTTATAACCTGATCCGCGCATCAGATGCTCTATCTTTTCCTTAGCTCTTCGTTTAAGCGACAGGCCCGACTCTGTTAGACGTTATTCCAGGGCCTCGCGCAGGGGTACTTGGCGCATGGCTACGTCACCAACGACGTTCATACACCTGCGTTAAGGGCCTCACGTCCGACTGCGCGCGCAGCCTTGCCAAAGAGAGGTATAATCTGACGAAAGAGTCCACCCAGAAATGCACCCATGCCATGACCTCGCTGATATGGAGCTCCAACATATATTCGACTAAATTTATTATAGGGTCATTCCACCAAATAAAATTATTTTTAGGGGGCGGCCCTCTCGGATCGTGCTCATAATTTGTGGAGGTGTTCTCTACCCTAAGAAAAAAATTCCCTAAAATAAAATTATTTTTAGGGGGCGGCCCTCTCGGATCGTGCTCATAATTTGTGGAGGTGTTCTCTACCCTAAGAAAAAAATTCCCTGACTCAAAGTCGAGAATTATGCGTCGCCAGAACTTCAATATTAAAAAACTTATTTTGAAAAAAAAATTTTTCCATCTTTTTTATCCATTTTTTTGATGAGGAAAACTTTTTCATAAAAATTCACGTAACACTATATTTTATGGGAAAAATTCTCAGCTTTCAAATAAAAATATCCATTTTATCGTAAACTTATCAATAGACCCTTAAATATCCAATTAAAGTGGAAAAATCGATTTTTTATGGTGTGCGGCGCTAGTTACTTCAATTTTGATTTTTTTTTTTCGAAAAGCTGAGAGTTTTTCCTACAAAATATATCGTTTTGGCGATGTGCATATTTTTTATTTTATAATAGTTAAATTAAACGTAAATTCTTTACAATTAAAAAACTTTTATTTTTGAAGATTTTTCTGATATTGATACAGTTTTGATAAAAGCTGTGACGTTATTTTTTTCCGTTGCCGTCACAATTACAATTAAAAAACTTTTATTTTTGAAGATTTTTCTGATATTGATACAGTTTTGATAAAAGCTGTGACGTTATTTTTTTCCGTTGCCGTCACAAAACACAGCCATGTAGTCACTTAGCATTTATTTTATTCAATTTGCAAGTCTTTTAACAGGTAAAGGTAATTTAAGGTCCTTATTAGAATAGTTAGATTCAATAGAGAGAGACGCGAGACAAAACGAGACGAGAAAGATCGATAATATTGAGGATTCGAGAGGCTTG
>MVJL01007520.1:0-12191 GCA_002156465.1 Macrocentrus cingulum
AAAGTTCAACTGATGTTATTGGTGTATCATTCTGAGATTCGGTAATTATAATGAAAGTGCAAATCATCAGACGCCGTCTGTCAGAACACTTCTTTTATAATTACCGAAATTTTGCAAGTAAGATTAGATACTGAAATTTATTTTTACAATGCTTAAGGGACAGTTTTTGCTGAAAGTAATGTATATAATGTACCAAGTCTGATGCGATATACAACCGTATATGTTTATATACACGAGATAAGATCAAAATATTTTATATATTAATGGCCGATAGTTTATATTATTAGATAAAGAATGAAAAAGTTCAACTGATGTTATTGGTGTATCATTCTGAGATTCGGTAATTATAATGAAATATTAATGGCCGATAGTTTATATTATTAGATAAAGAATGAAAAAGTTCAACTGATGTTATTGGTGTATCATTCTGAGATTCGGTAATTATAATGAACGTGCAAATCATCAGACGCCGTCTGTCAGAACACTTCTTTTATAATTACCGAAATTTTGCAAGTAAGATTAGATACTGAAATTTATTTTTCATTTATCGCAACACCATGTGGATATGCTTGAAAACTCGATTTCGTATCAATCATTAAAGCAGTGTAGTATTGAATAATGCATATAATAGGTATAATAAATTGGAATCCGTTAGGGGCGTTTAAGAAAAGAACGCAAAAAATAAATAAATAAATAAAAAAAAAAAAATTAAAAACAAACAGTATAATAAAGCATCGAAACGAATGTTGAAGATTTTCGAGAATAGTATTGTAGTTGACTTTTTTCATGTATTCAGTTTTTTTTTTTCATCGCAAGTTCTTGAAATATTATCGGAATTTAATTATAGTTAAATTATAGCCCAATATTACTGCACAAGAAGTTTCTAAATAAATGATCAACTAGGATATACTAAATGAAACTAGTGTTTTATGCAGAATACAAGATCTAAATTTTTCATATATTTACGGTGGCAAATAGTAACCATTAATCCAAGTATGACATAATAGGTTTTGATTATACAAATTAAATAAGCAAAATTATATACCGAAATTTACTTTTAAATTATAGCGACACCATGTGAGTATATATTTAATAATGCGACTTCGTATCGAACATTCAGGCAGTGCTGCATCGAAAATACATATAATAGGTATAATAAAATTAAAATTCATTGAGCATGCTAGAAAAAAACAAAAAAATAAAAACCAAACGAAACAAAACCAATGAGAAAACAAAAGAGTTTCGTGAATAATATTATAGAGTTTTTCGTATTAATTTCTTGTCAAGTTGTTTTTAAAATATTGGTAAAATTTAATTTTGGTTAAATCATAGCCCAATATTTCTGGAACAAACGTTCCTAAATAAAATTAACAACTGTGATATAATTAATATATTGTATTCATAAGACACGATGGAAATATTTTCAATATTGGTAATAGTAAATAGTTTATATTAGTCCAGGTGCGAGATGCAATTAATTTTTATGAAACAAAAAAGTAGAACTTAGTGAAAAGATGAATTCAAGTTACATTCTTAGTGTCACTCTTGGACTGAATAATTTTAATAAACATTCTAATCATCAGACGCCGTGTCTGTCAAGTAACATTTTTTTATATTAAGCCAATTTCGATCACGAAATTAGTCTTTATGTGACATATCATTTAAGATGAATATATATAATGCATAGTTTTATAATCGTAGAAAAATTTAAAAAACTAAACAAGGCGACGAACAATATTTTATTGCCCCATTTTTATTTAAGATGAATATATATAATGCATAGTTTTATAATCGTAGAAAAATTTAAAAAACTAAACAAGGCGACGAACAATATTTTATTGCCCCATTTTTTATGGCGTCAATCGAAATAAGATTAATTAATTATTAAGAAAGCACAAATCATCAGTGTTTGCATGATAGAAATTACTCGTAAGTTTTTTTTTTAAAGCTCGTTTGTTTATAAGCTCGAAAGGCGACGAACAATATTTTATTGCCCCATTTTTCATGGCGTCAATCGAAATAAGATTAATTAATTATTAAGAAAGCACAAATCATCAGTGTTTGCATGATAGAAATTACTCGTAAGTTTTTTTTTAAAGCTCGTTTGTTTATAAGCTCGAAATTTATCTCATATATGTATGGGAAAAAGAGAGAAATAAGAGTATTAGTTGAGCGAATATATTTTTTTTTTATTTAAAGCTCGTTTGTTTATAAGCTCGAAATTTATCTCATATATGTATGGGAAAAAGAGAGAAATAAGAGTATTAGTTGAGCGAATATATTTTTTTTTTAGTTTTCAAGCACATTTTTTATATTAATTTATTTTATATATTAGCGTGGTGTAAAAATTTTTTTTTTAGTTTTCAAGCACATTTTTTATATTAATTTATTTTATATATTAGCGTGGTGTAAAAAAAAAAAGCCTAGTTTTATTTTTCACGTCGCGCATCTCAATATCATATTGAAAAAGCTTCCTGAAATAATCGGCAATAATTTTTTTAATGCTATAGAAATATTTTTCAACAACTATACCGAACGACTTTTGCAAAGTTTCATTTTAATTATTATATTGAAAATCCGAATGGAACATTTTTTTCTCACATCCACGATAATTAAAATCAACATTCTTTGATAATTTCAAAACGTAAAAAAATGTCAACTCATTATATTGAAAATCCGAATGGAACATTTTTTTCTCACATCCACGATAATTAAAATCAACATTCTTTGATAATTTCAAAACGTAAAAAAATGTCAACTCTATTTTCGTTTTAAACACTTTTAAAGTACGCAAGTAATGTTTAAAAAATTTCAAATCGCGCTAATTTTAACTCTATTACTATGCACAAGACGAAAAATAATACTAGTCGTTTTTTTTACATCACCCATATATATATATATATGTTTATTACTTTGCCGAGCAGTACAGTTGAGTGATTTTTTTTATGGTTTGCAATGAGTGCACGGAAAAATTGTTTTATTGATAAATAATGCCTTTGTTATAATTATTATTACCAAAAGAGTCAAGTACAATAGTTATAGTAAGATAAGAACATGTGATAATGAAAGAAAATGAGCCAATCAATGATGTGATGCTTTTTCAATTAGTTGGATAATATGATGCATAATGTGCATATATTTAATCATGCATATTTCAGACTGTTTCTATAATTTATTTAAGCAATGTAAGTTTGGCGTTATATACATACAAAGCAAAACCATGATGATCTAGACTCACTAAGTAAATTGACCTTCTTATAAAAGGTAGTATTGCAGTCGAAAAGTATGTGCTCAAGGTATAAATCTATATGTATTATAAGTATTTGCCATTGTAAAAAAAATAATATCTGTATTTTTTATCGTTTTCATATCGCCGTTATTAATGTGAATCATTTAAATAACTCATGAATTATAATGTAATGTGAGAAGTACAAAACAAGCAATTTTTTGAATTTTTTATGCACATGAAATTCTACCATTGTATGTATTAAAAATAATATATCCATAAAACAATGTACAATAATACATATTCAACAACAAATAAAAACATTGCCTCAATCTATTGCCTATACAAGTATCCAACTACATAATCCACTTATTTCCCAACTAATAATAGTACTGGAGCTGGAGCTGATGCCCAACTTGTTTTGCAATCAAATGAAAAATATATTTAGCTTGCGCAACTAACTCAGTCCAACTAATCTAAACATCTGGGTGATTCCTGCAAAGAAATAAGCAGTTGTAGTAAGTATAGAATGAGTCAAATCGGTTATAGCAATCGTTCTTTCAATCAACAAATATCGTTAGACCAATAGCAGTATCGCTCAGAAAATTCATCAAATGTACCACGTATATAATAAAAATAACTAAATTCACAATTGATTCCAATCAATATACAATTGAAGTAGTTTCATCCGTAGTTGAATTGACTCGATTTTTAGCTAAAAGAATCCGCAAAATAGCCGGTTATACCATAATTGTAGTTGAAACTACTACGGAAAAAACTGATACTTTTGAAAGTTCTATCAGATTGACTGCATTAGTCATCATTTCCATGTAATATTGAATACCAACAACAAATTTTTTTATTACTTTAACGGCAAACTAAATTGTCACAACAAAACTTTTGATCGAATCGACTTGATTTTCCATTAAAAGAATCCATAAAATAATCAGCTTGACCACAGTTGCAGTTGAAACTACTACGGAGGAAAATGAAAAACTTTTGATCGAATCGACTTGATTTTCCATTAAAAGAATCCATAAAATAATCAGCTTGACCACAGTTGCAGTTGAAACTACTACGGAGGAAAATGGATCTATGATAAAACTCATTATATTGACTGAAGTAGTCATCATTTCACTGTAATATTTGGTACCAACAACAATCCTCTTTGTTTATTTAACAACGGATTGAACTTTTGATCGAATCGACTTGATTTTCCATTAAAAGAATCCATAAAATAATCAGCTTGACCACAGTTGCAGTTGAAACTACTACGGAGGAAAATGAATCTATGATAAAACTCATTATATTGACTGAAGTAGTCATCATTTCACTGTAATATTTGGTACCAACAACAATCCTCTTTGTTTATTTAACAACGGATTGAATTGTCGTAATTAACTCATTATATTGACTGAAGTAGTCATCATTTCACTGTAATATTTGGTACCAACAACAATCCTCTTTGTTTATTTAACAACGGATTGAATTGTCGTAATTAAACTTCTAATTTAAGCAATTCATCAAGTAGCTAGCTTTGTCACAATTGTAGTTGCAACTACTACGAAAAAAATTGATTATATCAAATTTTCTATCAGATTGACTGCATTAGTCATCATTTCCGTGTAATATTGAATACCAAGAACAAATTTTTTTATTACTTTAACGGCAAATCAAATTGTCACAACAAAACTTTTGATCGATTCGACTTGAATTTCCATTAAAAGAATCCGTAAAATAATCAGCTTGTCCACAGTTGCAGTTGAAACTACTACGGAGGATAATGGTTCTATGATAAAACTCATTATATTGACTGAAGTAGTCATCATTTCACTGTAATATTTGATTGTCCACAGTTGCAGTTGAAACTACTACGGAGGATAATGGTTCTATGATAAAACTCATTATATTGACTGAAGTAGTCATCATTTCACTGTAATATTTGGTAGCAACAACAATCCTTTTTGTTTATTCAACAACGGATTGAATTGTCGTAATTAAACTTTTAATTTAAGCAATTCATTAAGTAGCCAGCTTTGTCACAATTGTAGTTGAAACTATTTTTGTTTATTCAACAACGGATTGAATTGTCGTAATTAAACTTTTAATTTAAGCAATTCATTAAGTAGCCAGCTTTGTCACAATTGTAGTTGAAACTACTGCGAAAAAAATTGATATATCAAATTTTCTATTAAATTGACTGCAATAGTCATTGCTTCACGGTAATATTTCACAACAGTAGTGAATTTTTCTATTGATTCAACAGCACGTTAGATTGTTTCAATTAATCATTTAATTGTATCAACAAAAATGAATCATCACGGTAATATTTCACAACAGTAGTGAATTTTTCTATTGATTCAACAGCACGTTAGATTGTTTCAATTAATCATTTAATTGTATCAACAAAAATGAATCTTAATATCACTAAAAATTCAATTGAAACGGTGCCTTAGTACAATTAATTGAACTTGATTTACAATCAATTAATCATTTAATTGTATCAACAAAAATGAATCTTAATATCACTAAAAATTCAATTGAAACGGTGCCTTAGTACAATTAATTGAACTTGATTTACAATCCGACCAACTATTTTTTCTTTGAAGCAACCTAGTATTATTGTTGAATTAACTAAAATTTTCGTTGACTCAAATGGAATAATGATTATCTTAACTGAAATGTACATCGATCCATTTTCTTTGAAGCAACCTAGTATTATTGTTGAATTAACTAAAATTTTCGTTGACTCAAATGGAATAATGATTATCTTAACTGAAATGTACATCGATCCAACTAAAACCTCGTAGTTGAAATATCTACAAAATATCGTTGCGCCGGCTACGCCTCGCAACTCGCCATATCCAACTACGAAATGTAGTTGGTCGAACGGATTTCTAGTTGATCCAACTAAACTGTTTTTACAGTGTATAAAAAACAATACGTACCTCAATGAGCTCACAGACATTTATTTATTCATACAGTTATTAGACTCGTCTATTACAACAAAAGAAATGGTTACGACTGTAGAAAAAATACAATACGTACCTCAATGAGCTCACAGACATTTATTTATTCATACAGTTATTAGACTCGTCTATTACAACAAAAGAAATGGTTACGACTGTAGAAAAAATTCGTTTTCGAGGAGAATGATTAGAATAAGATTCGATAATAATGATTCCTGATGAAGAGGGGCCCGTTTTTTATCGTATTATACACTTGATTATTATAAGTCACGAAGATTTTATAGTTATCAGTCAAAAACTTTCCAAATGTTATTTTGATAATCATTTGCAGTCATATGAAATAGTCAGCAATGAATATTCCTGGGAAATATTAAGTAGCGTTAATTTAAATGGCTTTACTATAACTCACTCGGTGCGTACAAGCACTGGTTCCACTACGATTGTTCAGGATTGGTATTAAAATTATGTTAGGTTAATGTATAAATGGATATCCTATAAAAGTAGATTTAAAACATGAAAAAATTTTGCATCAATGCATATTATTATTTGATATTGCAAGTAAAATTAATAATTATAGTAGCAATTAAAAATGAAATTCATTCAGTGTACGAGCGCAATTAATATTGATTTGGAATAATAAATTTTTTTTGAAACTTCCCGCGTTCCTTCCAGGTCCCGAATCTCCACCCCCGCGCTCTAAAAAAGGATATATTCTACTGTCTAAGGAGAGTAAAATTAACTCCATACAAAAAGTAAAATTTACTCTGAGTATAGCAAAAACTGCGCACCTATAGAATCGGTTTACCATTCGAGGAAAAGCTATCGCGCATTCGAAAGCGTCGACCGCGGGCTGCTGCTGGCCAAGCTAGCAAGGGTCGGTATCAAGGGTAGAATGTTCCAAATGATCCAGGAAATCTACTCCGAGACGTGGAATCGCATCCTCGTAAACGGCGCGGCCACCACGCCTTGCAAGTGAGCCAAAGAGTAAGACAGGACTGAGCCCCCTCTTTTTTAACCTATTCATCGACGTCCACGACGAAGTGCTCGTGCGTGAGAACGTCGGTGGCACAGGGGTGGGGCCCACCAAAATATTTTTGCTGAAAAAAAATATTGAATTAAGATATTACGCAGACGACATCGTGATTTTTGCTGAGGACAAAAAAGGGCTGCAAGACATGAAAGACACTCTGCAAGAGTACGTGGACAGAAACAAGCTCACCGTAAACCCCACGAACAAGAAAGTAGTGACCTTTGATAAAGGCGGCAGGCTAGAGAAAAATAAAACCACATGGACACTGGGGCAGGAAACGCTGGAAGAAAAGGAGGAGTTTAAATAAAGAAAGTAGTGACCTTTGATAAAGGCGGCAGGCTAGAGAAAAATAAAACCACATGGACACTGGGGCAGGAAACGCTGGAAGAAAAGGAGGAGTTTAAATACCTAGGGTGCTGGATGTCGTCAACAAGCTCGTGGGCGAAACACACCCGGTGCATAGCCGGAAAAGCACAGGTAGTAGCACTGTATGGGGTGGAGACATGGGGATGGGCTGCCCACAGCCCAATAACAACATACGCGCAATACTGCAAATCCAGAAAATAGAGACCTTTGATAACGGCGGCAGGCTAGAGAAAAATAAAACCACATGGACACTGGGGCAGGAAACGCTGGAAGAAAAGGAGGAGTTTAAATACCTAGGGTGCTGGATATCGTCAACAAGCTCGTGGGCCAAACACACCCGGTGCATAGCCGGAAAAGCACAGGTAGTAGCACTGTATGGGGTGGAGACATGGGGATGGGCTGCCCACAGCCCAATAACAACATAAACATGGACACTGGGGCAGGAAACGCTGGAAGAAAAGGAGGAGTTTAAATACCTAGGGTGCTGGATGTCGTCAACAAGCTCGTGGGCGAAACACACCCGGTCCATAGCCGGAAAAGCACAGGTAGTAGCACTGTATGGGGTGGAGACATGGGGATGGGCTGCCCACAGCCCAATAACAACATACGCGCAATACTGCAAATCCACATAGCCGGAAAAGCACAGGTAGTAGCACTGTATGGGGTGGAGACATGGGGATGGGCTGCCCACAGCCCAATAACAACATACGCGCAATACTGCAAATCCGCCCTGGGACTAGCACCCCGGGTTGCATATGGCGGAGCGAGGCAGGCCTAGCAGATATCCGAATACTAACCCTCAGCAAGGCCTGCAGATACCTAGTCCAAGTACTGAACATGGAGACGGAAAGATGGCCCAGAGTCACACTAAGAGAAGAGTGCCGCCGCATACTAAACGGAACAGCAAGGCCTGCAGATACCTAGTCCAAGTACTGAACATGGAGACGGAAAGATGGCCCAGAGTCACACTAAGAGAAGAGTGCCGCCGCATACTAAACGGACAGGCGTCAAAATGAGGGAAGCAGGTGGCGAAGGCCCTTCTGAAATCAGGGAGTCCAGTTACAACTCTCTCTACAAACACATCGACCGCATACTAAACGGACAGGCGTCAAAATGAGGGAAGCAGGTGGCGAAGGCCCTTCTGAAATCAGGGAGTCCAGTTACAACTCTCTCTACAAACACATCGAGAGGGTAGAGGGCAGGAAACCGTACTCGGATGTGGGGGTAAACCCTCAAGTTCCATCACCCGCCGCATGGCGTGGTGATCGCACACAACGCAGGGTTGCCTTCGCCATTCCTCATGGCAGCCAACTTGGGATCAGCCAACCGACCAATAAGAAGGACGAATCCACCACCACAGCTGTAGCGTCTCGCCTTCACTCTGATTATTGATCATGGCAGCCAACTTGGGATCAGCCAACCGACCAATAAGAAGGACGAATCCACCACCACAGCTGTAGCGTCTCGCCTTCACTCTGATTATTGATTTTCTAACCACTACTTCTGTATCTTTCTATGTTGAATATCTTGCGCCTAAAATAAACCTAAAACTGTTTATAACTCGTGTGTAGGGAAACTCAGTTGACTTCTCCTAACAAGGCGTCAAAATGAGGGAAGCAGGTGGCGAAGGCCCTTCTGAAATCAGGGAGTCCAGTTACAACTCTCTCTACAAACACATCGAGAGGGTAGAGGGCAGGGAACCGTACTGAGATGTGGGGGTAAACCCTCAAGTTCCATCACCCGCCGCAATCCAGTTACAACTCTCTCTACAAACACATCGAGAGGGTAGAGGGCAGGGAACCGTACTGAGATGTGGGGGTAAACCCTCAAGTTCCATCACCCGCCGCATGGCGTGGTGATCGCACACAACGCAGGGTTGCCTTCGCCATTCCTCATGGCAGCCAAGATATCCAACTTGGGATCAGCCAACCGACCAATAAGAAGGACGAATCCACCACCACAGCTGTAGCGTCTCGCCTTCACTCTGATTATTGGTTTTCTAACGACTAAGCCAACCGACCAATAAGAAGGACGAATCCACCACCACAGCTGTAGCGTCTCGCCTTCACTCTGATTATTGGTTTTCTAACGACTACTTCTGTATCTTTCTATGTTGAATATCTTGCGCCTAAAATAAACCTAAAACTGTTTATAACTCGTGTGTAGGGAAACTCAGTTGACTTCTCCTAACCTAGAGTTTGTGAGGATTCTATAGGGACGACAAGGAGACCCAAACATGGGTGGAATTGGCATGGTGCAGGCTCCGCTGTGGAAATGTGCACATAGCCGGCTAGAATGGCTACAGAGACTGGACCTGCAGGCTCTGTGGCAGCAAGGAGGGAACCCGAGTGCAGGCTCCGCTGTGGAAATGTGCACATAGCCGGCTAGAATGGCTACAGAGACTGGACCTGCAGGCTCTGTGGCAGCAAGGAGGGAACCCGGGAGCACATACTCCGCTGCAGGGCACTCATGCGCAAACTGCGCCCAGCCACGGTCCAGTACCTCGACGATTGTCTCGAAGACCGGTCTAGAGACGAGCGCGAAACGAAATACTCCGCTGCAGGGCACTCATGCGCAAACTGCGCCCAGCCACGGTCCAGTACCTCGACGATTGTCTCGAAGACCGGTCTAGAGACGAGCGCGAAACGAACATCCTAAAGGTCCTCCGCGGATGCGCAAACTGCGCCCAGCCACGGTCCAGTACCTCGACGATTGTCTCGAAGACCGGTCTAGAGACGAGCGCGAAACGAACATCCTAAAGGTCCTCCGCGGCCCACCGAGCAGGGAAATCTGCGCGAGCGTCTTGCGCTTCGACAAGCTGATTAGGGAAGAGCACGAACCGCGGAAAGGTCCCATGACAGGGAAGAACGAGACAGAGCCATGAGGCGAAAGAATTAAAGAAGACAAAAATGTCAAAGTACCTCAGACAAGGGGGTCATACATTGTGACTATAATATAATATAGTTGTTGAAACCTTGCTGATGAGGCGAAAGAATTAAAGAAGACAAAAATGTCAAAGTACCTCAGACAAGGGGGTCATACATTGTGACTATAATATAATATAGTTGTTGAAACCTTGCTGGCCATGAGTGGCAGCGCGGTTAAGGCGCGCGAGCTCTACTGCTCGCTCTCCTCTTGCCAACATTGTGACTATAATATAATATAGTTGTTGAAACCTTGCTGGCCATGAGTGGCAGCGCGGTTAAGGCGCGCGAGCTCTACTGCTCGCTCTCCTCTTGCCCTTCTCGAGCAGTGCTCTCGGGCTACTTTGGCTTGCCTCGGCGGCGCTCGGCAACGGCTCAACGCGGCTACTTCACTGTCGGTCGGAGCTCGCACCTGTGATATTTATCGTGACGACAACCAATACTTTGGCTTGCCTCGGCGGCGCTCGGCAACGGCTCAACGCGGCTACTTCACTGTCGGTCGGAGCTCGCACCTGTGATATTTATCGTGACGACAACCAAAACTGTATCGTCAATTATAGGCGCTCGGCAACGGCTCAACGCGGCTACTTCACTGTCGGTCGGAGCTCGCACCTGTGATATTTATCGTGACGACAACCAAAACTGTATCGTCAATTATCTTTTATATCGTTCGGTCTTTTGGAAAACTAATTCGCGGAATGTAAAGTGTGGAATTCGCCTGATCTAATCATCTAATTATTTCGGTGCGGATCTCGTTATTTCGTCGGAAAAGTCACATTGGAAAACTAATTCGCGGAATGTAAAGTGTGGAATTCGCCTGATCTAATCATCTAATTATTTCGGTGCGGATCTCGTTATTTCGTCGGAAAAGTCACCTTGAACATCGATTACGCGGATCACGTTGTGCGGCGGCAGTGCGCGGCTATTCACACGGCTTTTACACTCGGCTAAAAACTCTAAACAATAATTGGCTTCGGCAAAACTCAACAGTGTATCAACAAAGACATTAACATTGTGACTATAATATAATATAGTTGTTGAAACCTTGCTGGCCATGAGTGGCAGCGCGGTTAAGGCGCGCGAGCTCTACTGCTCGCTCTCCTCTTGCCTTTCTCGAGCAGTGCTCTCGGGCTACTTTGGCTTGCCTCGGCGGCGCTCGGCAACGGCTCAACGCGGCTACTTCACTGTCGGTCGGAGCTCGCACCTGTGATATTTATCGTGACGACAACCAAAACTGTATCGTCAATTATCTTTAACATCGTTCGGTCTTTTGGAAAACTAATTCGCGGAATGTAAAGTGTGAAATTCGCCTGATCTAATCATCTAATTATTTCGGTGCGGATCTTGTTATTTCAGAAAACTAATTCGCGGAATGTAAAGTGTGAAATTCGCCTGATCTAATCATCTAATTATTTCGGTGCGGATCTTGTTATTTCGTCGGAAAAGTCACCTTGAACATCGACTACGCGGATCACGTTGTGCGGTGGCAGTGCGCGGCTATTCACACGGCTTTTACACTCGGCTAAAAACTCTAAACAATAATTGGCTTCGGCAAAACTCAACAGTGTATCAACAAAGACATTAGTATTAAGATTACTTAAATATTGTATCTTTCTATCTGGTGGGCCTTGCGTCCGAGCAGGTGGCACTTAGCCACTCTGCCAATAAAACCAGTG
>MVJL01007521.1:0-32036 GCA_002156465.1 Macrocentrus cingulum
CCCCCCCCGTCTCTTCGCGAAGCCCGAGAAAATATTCATTTTCCCGCTTATATATATATATATATATCTACGATGAAAACCGCGGGCGCATGCAGTACAATGCATTAAAAACTCGACCCAGGAAAATTTTTCTTTTCTCCAAGAATAACTCTCGTCGAGTTATATTTTCTCTTATAACCGGTGTGTCCTTATACACCCCGTTCCACGCGCTCGATTTTACCATCCCTGTGTTGCGACTACACGAGAAACTTTATATTCGAAAGTGTGCCAGCTTGGATGGTGCACAAGTTTCGTCCGAGAGGAAAAGAAAGTTGAGAGAAAGAAATATTTCGTATTCGATATCACTCGGTAATACAGAATGTCTTTATGAGTTTGTATCGACGGTTAAACGAGAAAGAGTTTTGCCATCGGTGTCAAGACTTGGCGTAGAAAAAATCGAGCATAAATATATATATGTTGGTAAAAAAAAAAAAAAAGTTTTATTGAAGCAAGTTTGAAAATTGTTTTTGTTGTATGAAAATCGAATATTTATATTTTTTTCATTTACATTTTACTTTTGTAATAATTTTTATTGTTTTTAATGTTTAAATAAATTTTTTATTTTGTTGTATTTGTCAATATTCTTATTAATAAAAATTTTTTTTTTTAATTCTGTTTAAAAATGTTGTTATTGTTGATTTTAATGTAGTTATTGATTTTATTGTTATTTGTTTTATTTTTGTGATTAATTTTGTTATTTTTGTTATTGGTCTGATGGGTATGACAAAATTTTATTTTTTTTTTTTTGTAGAGGAAACAAACGACGTTTTTCCTGATAGCTCTTCTCGAGGAAACTTCTCCTGGAAATTGCATCGATTCTGGCTTTTACACTGCTCGGTTGATAAGCCCGACGCAAGAGTGCGATGTAGGCAAAAAAACAAGGAAAAAAGATAAGCAAACTTGTATCGCAAGGGACGAAAATGTGAGTGGCAAGGGAGTAAGGACAACGATAATAAAGCGAGAGAGCGAAAATGAGAAGAGATACGACTGTTTATTAGACTGCGTAAAAGCGAAATATAATTTTTTTCATCTAATTGCAGGATAAAAAAAATTTTCTGCATTTAGAAAATTTTTTTTTTTAATTTGGATAAATAAAAAAATTCTATTGCTCGGCTGATAAAATCGAAAATTTACAAAATTTCGTTTTACAGTAATAGTTGGTTATCTTATGTTTTTGAAGCAAGAAAAACCATTTGAACAATGAAAAAACAAAAAAAACTATATTTTTCAGTCGATGAAACAAAATTTTTTCTATTTCATTAAAAATTAAGCAATTTTTCGATCGGTCGGTAAAGTAGAAAACCCTTCATTTTTCAATTTACAATAGAAATCGTTTTTTTTTTATTTTTCAATACATTTTAAAAGTAGGAAATAATTTTAAAAACTATTTTCCAATCAATAAAACGGACAAATATTTTGCAAAATAAATTGAGCAGTAAATTTTTGTACATGGTTGGTAAAATAGAAAATTTTCTCGGTAAATCGGTAACATTTTTTTTTACAAAAATAGAAAAATAACAAAAACTATTGCTCAGTCGATAAAAAAATTTTTCGCTTCGTCGATAAAGTGAAAATTTTTTGATTTAAAAAGTTACCAAATAAATCGATATCTTTGAAAAACAATTAAAAAAAAAGAAAAAAATTTAATGATAAAATTTATGGCTCAGTCGATAAAAAAAACCGAAATTTTTTTGTTTAACCATAAAAAAATGATCAACAAATTTTTTACTTTGTCGATAAAGTAAAAATGAAAAAAAAAAAATCTATTGCTCAGTCGATAAAACGAAAATTTTTGTTTTACAATAAAAATTGATCAATAAATTTTTTTTTTTTCAGTTAATAAAGTAGAAAATCTTTAATTTCAAGATTTACCATATAAATCGGTATTTTTTTTTTTCCGCAAAGATCGTGTACAAGATGAGCTCGCGTTATCCAAGGAGATGCCATATAAAAGACGTGGCAATTTTCTCTATCTCTCGCGCGCGACCTCTCTGCCACCCTTTTGTGTTTCCAGGTTATTTCTTTTCTCTTCAAGCTCCCGCCCTCACCTGGCCGGACATTTTCTCGTCGCTACGAAGAGAAAGGCGATTTCGATCCGGTCGTATAAATTGGAAAGAAATTCGTGCGCTGTCTGGCCGGGTGTGTCTGGTGTACGTGACTCAACTTCAACTTGAAACGAGTATTTCTCAAGTGCTACGCCCAAAGACGTGTATACAACGACCGACAAGTCACTGTGGGCTCTCTTGGCGTCATTCGAAACGTGACGAGCAATGGCAAATAAGCATCACACACACAAACACAAGAATGATGGAATTTCCTTGTTCATCGATTGATCGACTGCCGGTAAAAACCATTCGACAAAGTTGCCCACAAATTTTGCAAGTGTTTGCCGAAACGCTCGGTTATACTTTCTGACGCGACGTCGAGTGAGACTACTGGTCGTGGTGTTCAGTGGTTAACGGCCACCAACGGTCAGCCCACGATCAAACAGTCGCTAACCGAGATTTACGCTCCGACAGAATTAAGTCCGCAGGGATCAACGGCTCTCTACTGCCGCTCTGAGGTCAAATGTGATTTTACAGTCTGCACGTTTCTCCTTTTAACTCGCCATTTTTTTTATTAAGCATGATTGAGTTTGTTGGCAATGCTTTGAGTGTTCTTATTTGAAATTAAGTGCTTTTTTATATATATTGGATAGAGCTTGTAAAAAATTTGTTTTTAATTTATTTTTAAAACGATTTTCTTTGCCCCTGTGTGTCCCGGTTATGATATTTTTGTGGAAGGTAGATGAGAGTACAGAAAAAAAATTTTCCAACCCCCTGGAGTCGTTTTCGAGGCCATTGGTCATCTTCTAAAGCTGAAATTTATGTAATTTAATGATAAATAATTATGGAACTTGATGTTAAATGCGTGATGGAAATTTTTTTTAGTTAGTTTTACGTCTTAAAAGTACTCGAAAAAATTGGCAACCCCCTGGCGACATTTTAACGGCCATCGGCCGCTCTTTAAAGCGAAAATTCATCGAATCTAACGATAAATAATAGTGAACTTTGATGTTGAATGCTCCGCTTGGTTATGGCAAATTTTTTACAGTTACTTTTACGTGTTGGAAGTACTCGAAAAAATTGGCAACCCTCTGGCATCGTTTTAACGACCATTGGCCGCTCTTTAAATCGGAAATTCATCGAATTTAACGATAAATAATAGTGAAATATATTGTTTAAAGCTTTATTTCGCGATAATATTTTTTTGGAAAATATTTTAAAGTCTTAAGAACTCCCAAAAAAATTTACAACCCCGTGCAGTCATTTTTCAGATTATCAGCTACCTTTCATACCTCAAATTCGCAGAATTTAACGACAAATAATTATAAAACTTGGGGTTCAATGCTTTGTTTCGCTGTAGAAATTTTCTTACAGTTACTTGTGCATTCTAAAAGTACCCGAAAAAATTGTCAACCCCTTGGAGTCATTTTAACGACCATCGATCGCTCTTTAAAATGGAAATTCATGGAATTTAACGATAAATAATAGTGAAATATATTGTTTCAAACTTTGCTTTGTCATAAAAATTTTTCTGAAAAATATTTTTTAGTTTTAAGAACACCCAAAAAAATTTACAACCCCTTGGAGTCATTTTAAAGATCATCGGTTATCTCCTAAATCTGAAATTATTACGAAAATTTTCGCATATTGTTATTTTATTAATTTTTGCATAGCATAAAAAAATATTTTCAAGTAAAATTCAAGTAAAAACACGGTTACAAGGAGTGTACAATAGTAAATGTTCGTTTTGGTATATTTTTTATACCCATAAAAAAGTAAATAATAAAAATTTCTGTCAATATTAATCAAGAGTCGGCGACTGTCGCGAATGAGTTTTATTCAAAACGATGAGCGCGCGGCTGCTCTACTTTATACTGGCAGACGAGCAAGCGAGAAACAGAACGATAATCCGCTCGGTGCCATTGCTTGAGTGCAGTCGAGAGACGCGGATCCAGTTACTAGAGGCGAACGGAACAGGGAAAAGCAATTCGTCGGCGGCAAAATTGAATCTCGTCGATGGGATTTAATGAAAGGGATCCCCGAACTCTCGATGGCATTGAGATCAAGGGGTCTTCGACGAAGATCAAGAGCCGTTCGCGATGCCATCGCGTAAATACATCGCTATAAGACATTTTGGCCGAGTGAGTGTGTATTTGTCGGCGGGGGAAGAATAAATGCCGGCGGCGAGGGTGTGGGCCGGTCGTTGGAAAATTCCGAATTTTCTTGCACCCTCGCAATCGCATGTATCTCTCGCCCCCACCAATGCCTTCAGGCTTTTATATAAGTAATTGAAAATATAACCTGCGCAGAAATTTTCGGACAATATTTACACTTGATCGATTACCCGTTCGACTATTATTTTCTCAAGCAATAATTCATCTTTAAGGATATCCAACTAACTTCAATATTTACCCGGAATTTCATCAATTTTTGATTTTTTTTTTTGGTTCGAAAGAATGAAAAAAATTTTAATATGCGGAATTTTATTGGAAATTAGTTAAAAAATATATCGGATCCTCTAGGAAAAATTCTCTTGCTGTTTTAAATCATTAAATCTTCAAAACTATTGAAAATAGAAATTTTTTTTTTGGAGGCTGTTTTAGAGATATCCAACTAATTTCTCGCTCAATAAATAGAAGCATCTTAGAATCAAGTCTGAGCATTAACTAAGCTTAGTTTAGCCAAACAGTCTTTGGCATAGTGATAATCATCTTCCGAAAAACATTCATCGTTTAATTTAGAATAAAATACTTCTCGTTCAAGCAACTTGGCTTCATTGAGTTTTTTAAGAATATCTATGTATCCATATATGGAAATATCTCTTTTCTAGTCACTAATTCGAACTGTTTCTGATTTAGATAGTGTCTCAATGTAATATTTTTATCATTATTATTGAGATAAGAGGCTAATTTCTCTATGCTTGAAGGCATGATGCGAAAAAAAGTCAATAAATCGCAATATAACTTTTTTTATTTTTTTAAATTTTTTAACTCGATATATATTTTTCTTTATTTACAGGTAAAAGTTTCAAAGGATTTTTTAATTCCTTTTTTGAAAAACAATTTTACTATATAGCAACAAAATAGGTTCTTAAGAAAATTTGTGTTTGTTTATGATATTTAATAAATAAAAAGGGTCTATGGTTTTTTTTTCTCGACTTTTTGGTTTTAAACGAAAAAAATGTTAAAATTATCCAGTATATTTCTGTATTTTAAAAAATTCAAAAACTCAAAAAAAAAAAAATCTAAATATATTTTGCATAAAATACGAAAAATTATAGTGAAATGATCAATTAAAAAATTTATAAAAAAAAAACAGTAATTCAATTCAAGATAAAAAATATTCAAAAAATTGACGAAAAACTATTTTTTTTTAATCAGAAAAATTCTGCGCTTACAAAAAAACTTCTTAAAAATTGATTACAATAAAAATAAAAAAAAAAAACCATATAATTTATTAAAAAAGAAAAGGGTTTTATAAATCTATTTTTATTTTATGTATTTTTTTCATAGAAAAAAATTTTTAAAAATGAATTTCTTGACAAAAATCAACGTGAGAAAAAAATTTTTTTTATTAAAATTCCAAAAATAATTGATATTAAAATTTTTAAATTCCTCGCGACCATGTATCAAAAAAAACCTATATCAGAAACACTTGAAAAAAAATTTTAAACTCGTAAAAATTTGAATAATCGAATATGTTACCTTTGAGACAAACTTTATTTCGCTTGAAGATGAGAAGGGTGTCATTGTGCTTTGTGCCAGGGGGAGCAGTGACGTTGAGCCGCAGCGCCATGGGGATCTCGGCACTCACGAGACCCGAGCAAGGAATCCTAATCCTAAAGACCTGGAGTGTCACGGGCACTTCGCCCTTTTCCGAGACATTGACTCGAGGGCGCAACAGCGCCACAGCCTCAGGATTCGTCGCTTGGACTCCCACGACATTGTAATCCAGTTCCATCGAGTAAGGCAACTGTAAAACAAGCCAAAAAAAAAACGAAAAAATCACTTTTTCAACCCTTTTCCGCAGATAAGTGCAATTATTTCGTCTAACCCAGCATAAAAAAAATTTTAAACATAATTTCCCACCCTGCAAATTCATATTTAAGCGTCGAAATATTTCAATTTCAGTCCACTCACAAAAATTCAACAAAAAAACCGGTGAAAAGTCGAAAAAAAATTTTTTTGATAAGCAAAAAAGGGTATGATAATTATTTTTGTTTTTATTGAAGAGTGATGGGGTGGGGGTTGGTCATTAAATGAGTTGTTAGGCAAGTTGGGTGATGGTTAGAGGATGGGTAGTAATACGATCTCACTGGAAAAATTCAAAAAGTCGACATGACTAACGACTCAATTAAACGCAATCGTGCGCTTCGATCTGCAGACGCGTGAATAAACCCCCTCCCAGCAACGGTTAATATCACATTTTTATCGCTGTGAGTAGAACTCATATGTTAAACGCCTAATAAAAGCGTGGATTGTGCGACACTTGGTGCAACAAAGTCGAGGTGAAATGCACACACGCGAGAGTGTGTACAACGAGCGCGCGACGACCATTTCGTTTATTGGCTCGTCGCTGAGGGAGGGAGTTTTACGAGGGACGTCGGATATTTTATTCAAGTAAATTTCGCGCGCGTTGCAACGGAAGAAAACTTTCCTGACGACAATCGACGATCAGAGAATTGCCGGTCACGATGAGGGTTGGCCTCTATATGCGAGCCGCAGCAAATATCGCGCCTAAGCACGCTACAAGTTTTACGAGGTGACATAAATAATAGGGTTAGTGCTTCGTGATACACTGTCCAACTGTTGCGAAGATCACTAACCTCTTAGAACGCTTAGGGCATTAAATTGTTAATTAATTAAATCGCGGTAATTTATCAGCATGTGAAAAATCCATTTATATTTATGATTAAAAAAATTTTTTTTATATATATTTTTTCCCGATGATCAATCATAGCGTATCTAGGGAAAAAATGGTGACTTTTATTACTTGAGAGAAGAAAGAAATGAGAAAATCCCAGGACGACATAATTCGGGTTTTCATATATAAACTGAAATTGAGCGACTCGAATTTCTGGAATTTTCACACTGAGTGTTTGAAATCTGATGACTGTAGGCTCTTGCTTAGAGTCTCTTGTCTACATTACGATGTCTCACGCGTATCGTCTCTCATACATAGAGACAATTCATCGTTGAGACTGCAGTCTCTAATAAATAGAGAGACTAAAGTCTAGATCCACTATTATTGTCGTAATACAGATTAATTAATTTTTTTCAACTGTAAATTATTACATTTTGTTATTTTACATTTCAACTGAGTAATTACAATTGTAAATGGACTTTCTCTGTGATTTTATTTATATTGATAAACGTGCCAACTTATTATTATTTTCATTTTTTATATTTATGAACGAAAATAATCTTGATAATTATCTTGCGATAAATGCGATTCGTTGAGCACAATTAGAAAACGAAATAATTATTTAGATCAAGTAAATGTATTGAATGTAACTTTTATTATACGTAATTATATTATTTATAAATTTAAAGTTTAATAGAAATATTGCGTGGTTTGAGGCATTTATTCTAAATCCGTCCCGGTAGCAGCTCAGCCAGAAATTTTCCAAGTCCCTTTAGCTCGGCCGAAAATTTTCCAAGTTCTTCATGAAGAACTTGGAAAAATTTTGGTACGACAACCTGAGGAAGTTGGAGTCTCCAAGCTCTCGTTGGCATACTGTCGTCTCTGAGCGTGTGCAACGTTCAAATCGAAAAAACAACACGAGATTCGAGTCTTCAAGAAGTGCAATTCGCGAGACGTGCGCGAGAGTTAAGAGACTAAAGTCTTCCAGAAAAAAATTCAAAAGATTAATCGCAACGGTTTAAAGACTCAAGTTTTATCAGTGGATTTCTATAGAAAGACTGCAAGAGCCCTTAGTAATTCAAAAAGCCCGAATTTTCCTGTTCTATAGGATATACAGCGATACAGTAAAATTATTGATTTCATCATGACTAATAGTTACTGGACTGGAGTAATTTTTTATTTGGTCGAACAATCAGAAAAGTAATAAGGTTCGATGCTTGGATAAAATCGATTTCTCGCGGAATGTTCTTGTCTACACACAAAAGGCCAAGAGGGAGGAGAGGGCGATAAAACTGTCCGCCGTGAATTTAATCATTCTCGAAATAACCAATTACGAGAATGATGAATTTATATTGCACTCACGGCTGTCGTCAATTCGATTAGACCGGTAGTTTAAACACCCACATATACGATCGATATGGCTGAATGTGTCGAGTTGCTTGAATTATTATCAAGCGAGAGAATTTCCTCTCTTGCACTAACACATGCGCAAGTCCTATATATACAATGAGGAAGTCCTACATTACGTGCTTCGTAGTTTAGTACTGAGCCAAACGTATTATCCAAGGTGACAGGGTGCTGGAAAATATATATTCCACCTCTGCTAAATAAATCCCAGCCTGAAACAATCTTTCGAGGCCCATATCTCGCTTCGCCCGGTTAGTAGTATACTTGGTTATATGTGAAAAGACTAAAAAATTGCGTATTTGTTGGATAAAATATACTTTTATATGTCGCGGTATTTATTGCATACATGACTTTTATGACATTTATGTACTCGAATTAAAGCTGTCGCGTGATTCTCGGTAAGTTATAGCTAGTGACGTCGATTTTTAACTTGAGAATTTTCTTATATTTATGATTTCAAGAAAAACTTACGGTCATCTAGGACTTTTTATTATGTTTTTTTCTTTTTTCAAAATTGGAAATAATATTTAAATGATTTTTTCGTCATGGCGGGAGCAAAAACCCTATTTTCTCCCGCTACGACGAAAAATAGTATGTTTACCTCGGGATGCAAAATAGGTTATTTTTACCGTGGATTCCTGCCCTCGCCTTCGGCTCGGGCAGTAAACTTTTCACGGTCGAAATGACCTCTTTTGCTCCCTTGGTGAAAAATGTACTATTTTTACAATTGTCTGTATTTATAAAACTACTACAACTGTAATTTCATTAAATACAAAAAGTATTTTTAATCAGAAACAATTTTTAGACAACAATTTTACGAAGAAAATTCCATTTTTTGTGGAAAAAAAATTTTTTTTTTTACTTTTCTATGTATAATGTACCAATTAACGACCGATTGGTGAAAAATGATTGCTATCTAAATGATTTTTGGTGTTCAAGCCTCAATAAGCACATAATTATATCATTTGAACTTTATATTTTCGATTTATAATTTTTTTTAACAATTAAAATATAGCCATAACATAAAAAATCTAAAGAAATGTTGCGTAAGTAAAAAACACCAATTTAATGACCGGCCCCGAGTAAAAATATTCAGTGGTGTCCACAATGATGTGCGCGCTATGCAAGTGACTAGCGCCCACAGTAGCGCGGACCAGGCGCCGTTATCGGCGATTCGGCGCCCACACTATAGCGCCCGCAATAGCACCCGGAAACCTGAAAGCGCTAGTGTGGAGGCCATACCATATAAATATCAATAAAACATACAATAAATATTATATAAACACATAATTATATCATTTGAACTTTATATTTTCGATTTATAATTTTTTTTAACAATTAAAATATAGCCATAACATAAAAAATCTAAAGAAATGTCGCGTAAGTAAAAAACACCAGTTAATGACCGGCCGGTGTTTCAGTTAATGACGGCTCGACAAATATTATTAATAAACTGTGCAAAATAAAGAAATGTCGCGTAAGTAAAAAACACCAGTTAATGACCGGCCGGTGTTTCAGTTAATGACGGCTCGACAAATATTATTAATAAACTGTGCAAAGAAATAAGTTACAAGTTTTTAGGCATTGAAATTATTTAAACTAATCGATAATTAATTTATAGGAATAATATAGAGTGAATTTCGTTTGTTTTGACTCAATCGTAAACGAGTGTTTGAGGTTAGGTGAACTTGAGCCGGTCATCAACCGGTGAAATGCCGTTCGCAATGCACATGTTCCAGTTAATCAACGATTTCAGCTAGTACACGTACTTAATAATTAATTTCCGATTCTTACAACTACCCACTCGTCTGTACACCGGTGAAACGCCGTTCGCAATGCACATGTTCCAGTTAATCAACGATTTCAGCTAGTACACGTACTTAATAATTAATTTCCGATTCTTACAACTACCCACTCGTCTGTACAATGATACACGCGTCTTTCGCACCAAATTTGCAATCAATTAGTATTTTTTTTTATTATCTAAAAGAGCCGTATTTTTAGTCAGAAATTGGTACAGTGACCCTATAGCGTCTTTCGCACCAAATTTGCAATCAATTAGTATTTTTTTTTATTATCTAAAAGAGCCGTATTTTTAGTCAGAAATTGGTACAGTGACCCTATAGTATTCTTAAAAGACGAAAAAAAAAAAAATACTAAAATTCACGATTTCCTCCATTTTCTGTCCGATCACTAAATTCTAAATATTCGCACAAGATACATAAAGTGATTTTGTGCAGCTGATGCAAGCGTTTGCTTAATATCCACTCTCGGATCCTCGTAATAGCGTAAAAATGTTTGCCCGTGAGGAGCGTCCGTCTTGCCACCCCCAGCCGCTGACTAAAAAGCCCGGGTGTACTTCCATCAGGCCGGTGAACAGGCTTTCAAGCGCCCTCGTTGTGTGCCACGAACAAACTTTCGTTCGCTGCACCCGAATATTATCATTGTTATCATACTCGACTCTGTTATTGCGAGAGTGCCTCATTAATACAGGAGCAATTTCATTATTAACCTCGGCGTACTAAATTTTTCATCCCTCTCTTTCTATATATATGTAATCACGATATCTCATCTCTTTTATTATTCCTGAAAAATTAAACGAGAAAAAATTTTTTTTTTTTTAATAAAACGTCACTTAAAAATACTTTTCAGACAGTCAAGAGCTTTTAATTCATTTTCAGAAAGTCATTTCAGGCCATTTACATGCATTTGTGTCGCGTAGCGGTTATGCGGTGCGGTTTTGTCAGTGAAAAATTATATAAAAAGCATGAAAAATCGAGTTGACAGGGGCAAAAGTCTCTTCAAGGGGATCTTTCTCACTTGTGTTCTATTCTGACACGCGCAATAACGGCGTGCCATTGGTTTTTCCACCCTCTTGCGACGGTAGAAGCGTGGAATGAAAATTGCGAGTTTACGCTTTGATTCGATTCTCTGGCGCTTTCTCGGTCTATATAGCTTGTTCCTTGCAGGGCATTCCCCTGGACAGAAATTAAATCGAATTGTCTTTGACATGAACGATCTGGAAGTTGAAATTGGCACAGTTGGAATGCACAAGAATTTTTTTTGTTTTTTTTTTTTTCTTTAAGGGAGACTTTTGATAAAATGTGGCGGATCGCGATGTAATAAGCTAGGGCACCTTAAGAGGAAAAAATTTAGGCTTTTTGAATCACTAAGAGGCTCTTGCAGTCTCTGAATAAACTCTCTGCGGCGTTGACAATCTTTTTATAAACCGTCGCGATTAGTCTTTCGAATTTTTTTCTGAACGACTTTAGACTCTTAATTCTCGCGATAAACTCTCTGCGGCGTTGACAATCTTTTTATAAACCGTCGCGATTAGTCTTTCGAATTTTTTTCTGAACGACTTTAGACTCTTAATTCTCGCGTACTTCTCGCGAATCGCACTTCTTGAAGACTCGAGTCTCGTGTTGTTTTTCCGATTCGAACGTTGCACACGCTCAGAGACGACAGTATGCCAACGAGAGCTTGGAGACTCCAACTTCCTCAGGTTGTCGTACCAAAATTTTTCCAAGTTCTTCATGAAGAACTTGGAAAATTTTCGGCCGAGCTAAAGGGACTTGGAAAATTTCTGGCTGAGCTGCTACTGGGACGGATTTAGAATAAATGCCTCGAACCACGCAATATTTCTGTTAAACTTTAAATTTATAAATAATATAATTACGTATAATAAAAGTTGCATTCAATACATTTACTTGATCTAAATAATTATTTCGTTTTCTAATTGTGCTCAACGAATCGCATTTATCGCAAGATAATTATCAAGATTATTTTCGTTCATAAATATAAAAAATGAAAATAATAATAAGTTGGCACGTTTATCAATATAAATAAAATCACAGAGAAAGTCCATTTACAATTGCAATTACTCAGTTGAAATGTAAAATAACAAAATGTAATAATTTACAGTTGAAAAAAATTAATTAATCTGTATTACGACAATAATAGTGGATCTAGACTTTAGTCTCTCTATTTATTAGAGACTGCAGTCTCAACGATGAATTGTCTCTATGTATGAGAGACGATACGCGTGAGACATCGTATAATGTAGACAAGAGACTCTAAGCAAGAGCCTACAGTCGTCAGATTTTGAGCAGTTTCACTCAGTGCCAATAGAAAGCTTTTCTATAGTGGATGAAAATTTCAGCGATTTGAGTCACTCAATCTCAGTCGAGAAAAACACGAATTTTTTCGTTTTCAGGAGAACCGTGAGAAATTTTTGTTTATTTTCCCTAAATGTCAATTTTAAATTGATTTAATATACATGATTAAAAAAATATTTTTTTCGCGTTGAACAAGCAAGGGTGGTCCCCGGGGTTGACAATGCGTCCCTCGATTACTCCCCCATCACGGCAATATATTCCGATCATAACTCTGTCAACGATGATGATAGCAATTTGAGATTAATTGCAAATTCACTGAGATCGCGGCTGGTAAAATGATTAATACACTGTCCCCCGTCACCCCGCGCGATCTCTGTATACCTATCACTCTCAATAAATTCTTGCGTGCCGCAAACATCGCGCGACCTGCCCCCCCGCCATTGCCGTGGCATTGACGCGTCGGTACGCGATAAGTCCTGTGGGATAACAGCCTCGTGTTTCGGATAACAGGGAATATCACCCGACACCGTGAAACACACCGCGTCGTGGCCGTGACAAACACCCCAGACCAACCCTCCGCGGCCATCGTCCGCGCGCACTCCCCTCACTCTAAACCGAGAGTGGATTATACGGCATAATCACTCGAAACCCGAGACCTCGAAGTAATTCCCGTGAAATATCTCTTCAGGATAATCCATCTTTGATCTATACCATAGGGAATAGCAAAAAAAAATTTTTCCCAATTTTTTTACCGACTGAAAAACTTTTTTATCGGCAAGTAAAAAATTTTTTTTTATTCATAAATGTCTATTTTTCAATCCATCTGATGAAAAAAAAATTTAATTTTTGAAAATTAGAAATTATTTTACCGGTCAAACAGTTTTTTACCGACAGAAAAATTATTTACCGGCAGAAAAGTGTCATTACCGACTGAGGCGATTTTTTTAACAGAAGCAAGTGTTTTTTTGGAAAAAGTAATTTTTTTTTAGAAAAATAAATTTTAAAAATTTATCGACAAATTTTTTACCGTCAGCAAAAAAAGATATTATGTAAAAAAGAAAAAAAAAATTTTTTTTGAATATGTTATTAATTTGTTTTTAGCTTGTTTATGCTTGTAGCATATTTTTCGAGTACATGTCAACGCCCGAGTCTGACTCATTATAAATTATCCGCACTTCATATTAATATTAACGAGTTATAAAACCATTGAATAACTTAAACATAAGCTCGCACCAGTTAAAATTCTCGTTGCGTCGCCCCGCTCCGAGGATGAAAAATCGCTCGAGACTAAGTCTATACGTGTGGACACCCTCCAAAATGTACAAGTAGTAGCGTGCACCCGACGCGAGACATTGACATTAAAATATATAGGTATATATTCACAGTTACACTTCCACAGATCGAAACGCGCAGCATATAGGAGAATTCTCCGTTATCGACACTGTCAAATTTGCTATTTTTATTAAAAAAAAATAGAAACGTAGAATCTTATATGAAAATTTTTCTCTACAAATATTTTTTATTTGCTGTTAAAAATCAATTTTACGAAGAAAAAAAAATAATGGCTCCTGGGGGGATCGAACCCACGACCTTCGCGTTATTAGCACGACGCTCTAACCAACTGAGCTAAGGAGCCGTTGAAAATTAGTGTGTAAAAAAAGTTCAAGTTACAAACATCGCATATAAAAATAAATTTAGATAATTTTTATAATTTACTTTAAAATTTCTATTTTTAGTTTCATTAGTTGAGATTTTGTAAGGTTTGATGCATTGAAAAATTTTTTAAATAAATAGCGATAAATAAAAATTAAAAAATAGGATAAAAATGCTAATAAATGACTAATTGTACAAATTCCGATGAAAAATTCAAGCAAATAACCGCTTTTAATTGAATGAATGACTGCTAACATCGAATATTAGCGTTTTACAACATTTTCAAGTGGGTTTTCAATATTTACAGTGTCAAAATTACTTAAATCATTAAAAAAAAATTAAAAACAATAGTTGTTTATTACAATGATTTGAAAAAAAAAACTTTTTTTTTAATTTAAAAAAAAACTGGCTCCTGGGGGGATCGAACCCACGACCTTCGCGTTATTAGCACGACGCTCTAACCAACTGAGCTAAGGAGCCGAGTTGGCAATCTCTGTTAAAAAAACGTATTTGATAAAAATACGCGATTTAATAAAATACTCGCCTATAAATTATTGTTAATTATTTTTAAATATTTGTACCCGCAAAAAAATAATAAAATATTCAGAAAAATAATTTTTTTATTGCAATTTAATATTTTTTTTTGTTATTTTTAATAAAATTACTAAACGTATAAATTTTTTATTGAAAGTAAAAATATGATAAATATAAAAAATTATCTAAGATATCTCCCTGGAGATCTATATTAACATTTTAATGCATTCCAATCAGTGAAAAAAAAATTTTTTTCCAATGATAATTCAATTTCATCGTTGCCCTATAAAATGTTTATTAATAAACAATGACCTTGAAAGATTGAATGAGACATTTCATGTTTGCTTTCACTTTCAAGTTGTTCTCGCAGTGTGTTTCTCATACCTCGCGACCCCTAAAATAAAACTGCCTTTGATTTTATTCCCTCGGTTGCTATGTATAATGTACCTACACTTTTCCAACGAGAGTTTCCTTTGAAAAAAAATATAAGTACAGCCAAAGGAATATTGCCACGAAGGGGGGAAAAAAAAAAAACAAAAGTGACAGGGTCAAGTGTATATATATTTCTCCCGTGGATTTAAACAATTTTTCTCGGCATTATGCTTCCATTCATTGAAAATATTTCAACGAAAAAATTTCTTTTTTTTTTATATATCAAAATAAATTTTATGTCAGCTTTTATTTCCGTTTTAACATGAATTTAAGAAAACATTCGACTGATTTTCTGTCAAATATCAATATTTTCAATAAAATATCCAATTCATCTAACGGTTTGATATTTTTTTTATGAAGAATAAATCCTTTTTTAGTTTCTATCCTAAAAAAAAAAAAGTTTAAAATAAAAAAACTTCTTTGGATACACGCAAAAAAAAGAACTGTAAAGTTGACGGTTTGACACCGCAAACTGTGACCATCTCAGTGCTCTGATTCCCTGAGATTCAGCTGACAGTCGATAGTTTTCGGTGCGGGCTAAATCGTAAACTTCACTGCGCGCAGTAATACTCACGGTATTTTTTTTCGCGTGTATCCAACTAGAGTAAATGTGACCTCTGTAACGTTGACACCCGTCTATCAAAAAAAAATTTTTTTCTATTGCTCAAAAAATCGAGCGTAGTTTGTAGTAATTTGTAAAATTCGCCGTGTGAAATAAAATTGCAACTAACGGGTTTAAAACAACTCGATGGACAGGATTTTTTTCTAGATGAAATACAACAAGTTCTAGTTGAAATCTCGTGAAAAAGATTTGTGTTCATTTTTCAAGTGGTTTTCGGCAGAGTACATATTGGTTAAGCTTTTTCGGTTTTTTTAAACCCAATTATATGCGGTCATCGAGCGATATCCTGTTCCGCATTTAAACTGATCTCTCAAAAAAGCGCTCAAGACACTATTCCGTCAGAATATCGTGAAAAAAAAATTTTTTTCTCGAGTTTTATCGCGGTTTCAGGTAAAATCCATGCTGTTTAAACCTAGTCGGACCTTCGAAACCAATTTATAAGCTGTTATCGAGCGATATAGCAAGCCCACAGTTACACTAGTTTCTCAAAACGGCGCTTACGGCACTATTTCATCGAAATCGCGTGGAAAAAAATTTTATTCTTCATCAGGCGGTTTCCAGATAATGATTCACGCGCCTTCCGCACCAAATTTGCAATCAATCAGTATTTTTTTGTTATTTAACAAAGTCGTATTTTTTTTTATTTTGTCAATTTAAGTGCCAGTGGTTAATAAATTGGTACCTGATGCTCAGAAACTCGCACGTAGTTATTCTAGTTCAACTAGAATAATCCAAGAATCAGGCATTTTTGCTGGAGAAGAAAATTCTTGTAAAAATTTCAAATTTTGTTTTAAAATAAAATACGTGAAAAAAAAATTAATTTTCACTGTCATAACAAAATTATCATCCAAATCCCCCTGATAAAAATGAATGATTCATGATTTCCCATCGCGCAATCATATGCCCAAATAAATCCGGAAAACCCTCGCACGCACCTAATCAGCAATAAGATATAGAGTAGGGGTGGCGGAGTGAGTACCTACTAGAGACTGCGAATGAAGAAGAGCGGAGACTAAGATGGACTAGTAATGTGTTTTTTATCGAGAGAATACGCCCCATCGAGTTGCCATCATCGCCGAAGGGCGACAGTATTACAAGTAATTGTTGCCGGGGGGTGAGTTTTCGTCTCAGTCGCACCGGCGAGCAGGGAGACTTCCCTCGTCTGGGGTTTCTTGCACCCTGGTGCCCTAGGCGGAGTCTCACCCCTCGGAAACTGACGGGAACTTTCGTCTAACAAGTGGATGATTCACAAATCATCCCCAATTGCGCGACTGTGCACCGCACAACTATACGTATACAGAGTAGACCCGGCGAAACGTTGCGAAAGTTTATTCGCGCCCGTATTCATCTGCTCTCTGGCAGTGAGATACGTATTACTCGCCCCTCTGCCTACATACGCTCTCTCATCATCACGCCTACTTCGCGCCAAGGGGACTCTCGATCGTCACGACGCGCTCGCACTGTGGGAAAATTAAGGTGCCAAGTGACTCACAATTTGCGAAAGAGACGCTGCTATACATTGCCGATGGGGATTTATTCACTGTGACAATTAGGTTATGTTTCATGCAGTCATTTTCTTTGATGGTATAGATAGGAAATTTTAAACATTTCACTCTTTCTGATGAATTATTGTTTATTAATTTGCTAATAGTTCTGATTTTCATGCGAGTTTTTATATCCCCATTGCCCCGTCCCAAGACATAAGTTCGGGCTTGTATCGAACTTTCTGATTTTTTGTTATAGATTTTCAGACATTTTGTAAAAAGCCTAGAAAGGATTTTTACTGAAGTGCTGAGTTAAAATTATGAACAGGAAAAATTACTTTAGCTGCAAGAATACTTTTTACTGTGATTTTTTGGTAATTTTTATTACCAAAGTGAAATACTCTGTTGAAATTGACACTCATCAGGTTGCATGTTGAAACACCGTTTGATTTTAATTGAAGATTCGCAATAAAAGTGTTTTTATTTTCAATAAATTATTCTTTTTTTATTCGTAAGCACTTATTTATTAATGAAAAATATTTATTATTGCATTAATAACCTGAAAAATTGAATTTCTGTGGATTTTAAATACACGGGATATTTTTTTATTTTCACAATAATACGGATATTTTTTATTTTTTAAATAATTTTCAGAGTATATTAGATAAATATTTTTTGAATTTGAAATTTTTTAGACTATTTTAATGACATTTTCAAAGGCTGTTACAATCGACAACACATGCATTATCGACAGATATATATGCTTTTAGGGATAATGTTTATTTATTCAACTCATTTTTCTAGTTATTTCTTAAAGCTCATAAACTATTATTTAACTCAGTATATCGTCCTAATTCATACGTAATAAATAATAAGTGTAAAATCAGAAAAAGAAAACAGCAATGCCTGTTACTTTCGACAACATAAAACAGTAAATATTTTATTCCAACTGTTTTATATTATTTATTACAAAAAAATTTGTGTTGATGCATTGTTGTGTTATTCTTTACATGAATATTCATCAAAATTTAATATATTATTATTGACTGACTTTTAAACGACACTGGTTCAACTGCGTCCAGTCTCCCCTATACCAATAATATCCAAAGCTCGTTTCTATATATGTTCGATAAAATCAGCTCCAAAAATCATTACTTTTCCAGAGCAAAAACAACAGTGTTCGTCTAATTTTTAACCCTCACGAAAAATTCGTATGAAATAAATCTCTTGTACGAAAAAAAAAAATTCCACTGGAAAATAAAATGTTTATACTGTGAGTAAAACAGAAACATGTATTCACATGAATATGATCTCGATGGTCTATTTTTCAGGGGCTTTTTTCCGAGACTAAAGAGAATGCAACGAGGCAAATGCATTTCCCCCACGCCATCAGCCAAGCGTGAACAAATAGTATCCTCGCCTCGCCGAATCCCACGCGGATTACTCTAATTTCCCGGTCCTTGCTGAGAATTTCGATCAGATCGCGCGCGAGCAATTGCATTCTCGTACACAAAATGTCTGGCGGAAAAAGACGCGATGGCGATGATCTGCCAGATGCTTATCTCACTCGCATCAGCTTGCTTTCTCTCATTTTCTGCATTCGTTAGTGGTTCAGGGACTCTGAGCAATCCCCGAAACAGCGATACGACGAATCCCGATGGTAATCTATTTTTTTTTTTTTTTGATCCGGTGTAACGAGAAATTTTTTTTTGTGATTTTTTTTCTGTGCTGTGAAATGTTTGTTTTATTATTTTTTTTTTTCTGTGGAATTTATTTACATGATTATTGTCGGTTGTTGTGGTAACACCCGCGAGACTTTTGGCAATGGAAAAATATAGGACTTCTCGGGGATTCCACGAGTGGTATAATCACGTTTTACTTGCACGCTCGTGATGCTGCGGGTATTTATACAACTTGAGAAACTTTATAATGTGTTGGGTTAATTTTTTTTTTTTTGTTTCTGTTGTGGAAAACAAATTTATCCAACATTTTTTCCTTGCTTTAATTGAGGTTGAAATTTGTTTATTACTTTTTTTTTTTATTTCTCGGCATTTAAATTAGTCTATTACGATTTTAATTGAAATTTTTTCAGTGAAAAAAATTGAAATAAATAATTATTATAGTGTCTTCTTATTTTTTGATGTGGTGAAAATTTTTATTTTAAAATAAAAGGCTTAATTATATTTAAATTTTTGTTTTAAAAATTTTTGTAGATCCCTTATGTGACGAAATAAAATGTGCTGGACACTCGCCTATCCCATTTTCGCTTATAATTCTATATAGTTAAAATGGCATGGTACTCGATAAATCTTGTTTTTCTATTCAGAAAACGTGAATCTTTATTTAAAAAAATTTTATTTGTCGATTTTTTTTTTTATTTAGTTGCAATCAATGATTTATTTTCATTTTTTACGACCGTCCGAAGTTTTTTTTTTTTTTTGTAGACTCGATTCCGGTCGCAATTTTTTAGAAAAACACTTGAAATTTATTATAATCTGTTTATTTATCACCAAAATTGTTTTTTTGTTTGAAACTAGTATAAAATTCAGTATATTTTCTGAATTATAAACGAATAAACTACTGCGATATACAATATCTGTATCTAATTGCGTTTTTTTTTTTTACATTCTATTTGACTTATTATATTGAAAAAACATTGTAAACTTTTTCTAACAATAAACAAAAAAGGTTTTCTCTATGGTTTTACATATTTCTACTTTTTTTATTTTAGAAATAATTTACAAGATATTATTTTGCCATTTTTCAAATCCAAAACTTGAATTTATAGATAAAAAATTTTCTTTTTTTTCTATTTCAAAATTATAAAAACTCCAAGAAATACAAAACAAAATTTTAACCATCGATTTTCTAATTCTATACTTTTCGTAATAAGAATTTTTCAATTAAACTAAATTTTTTTACTTTTCATTTATATATATGAAGGAGAAAATTTCTCAATGGCGATTTTCCATTTTTCTGCCACGGAATAAAAAAAAAAGAAAACTTTCCATTTTCAAAAACTGAAAATTCTCATTGAAACCCCGACCACGGCATTAAATCTCTTTTTGCAAGAAAGAAAATCTATTTTACATTTATTTCACGTCATCAATTGCTGCACTATCGTTCAAAGACGGAAAAGGAGCAAGTTGTCGGCCCGAGGGATTTGTTCTCGAAGGCTTATCGAGTTTGATCTCTCGGATTCCTCGCGTCGACTCGGGCACGTTTTGCACCCACCCGATGTGCCCTACGTCGGTGCGCAGTTTTCCACTATCTTCTATATCGCGCCCACACCCTCATTCATCCCTTACATATCCGTCGCGCCACTATTTCTAGTCGCCCACGCCAATCCACTTCTGATAGCATCGCTGATTTCTCGGGAAAAATTTTTCTCTGCCCACTCGCCCAATATAATTTCACCATGTTTATGTATACGTTTCTAATGTGTTTTTGGCCAAGGCCAGAAATGACTCACTCTGCGAGTGATTTACTTCATCACGATTAATCTGACAATGCCCAAACTCACCCTGATGCGATAACTCTATCGACATAAATCCTCTAGAGCAGCATGAATTCAGCAAAATTTTCCATTCTCATAGAAAATTGCTTTTTTTCAGACACGAAAGAATTTTCTCATGCTTAGTCAGTTATTTTTATTTTTCCTTCGATAAAAACGATTTTTAGATTTTTTTTCGAATAAAAAGAATCGATGAAAAATGAAGAAAACATTTTTTTTTTTAGTTTTTCGGGAATTTAACAACGTTAAAAATATGAATTTATTATTTTTTTTTTAATTACCCGAGACAAAATATTCGTCTCCCGATAGTCGCTCAAAAATATACAGTAGTATACTACAGTCTACTGATAATCTCTCTATCATATTTCGAAGTCTCCTGGAGGAAACGAACATTTTCTACAGTATACCGGTGGACTCTAAAGAATCTTTGTTTGAAAGACTCAAATAAGTAAGTCTCTAGAACAATATCCCGGTAGGGCATGATTCGGAGATTCAGTAGAAGTCTCGAAATTAAAGCCATTGGGGAGACGGAGGACAGATTATATCCAACTTCAATAATTAGCTGCATACTTCTGTATACTATCGAAAGACGTTTAGGAGACGAACGCCGTTTTTTGAGCGAGAAAAGATTGTAGTCTCCTTATCAAGACCATTTCAAAGATTCTGCGGTGACTAAAAACTGAAAATTAAGCATGAGGATTGAAAATAAAAAAGTATACTATCCAAGTCTTTTGATGAAAGACTACTCAGCAACTGCCTAGAGACTTCGACGTTAAATTATCGTGATTTCGATGAGTTCGCGAAGTTTATTTCCTATGGCTCCCGTAAAAAGTCAAACCGTAGACTAGTTACAGACAAACAATTTTTTTTTAGATGACCTGATGACTGTAATAGTTATAACTTCTACTATAATACATGTATCATTAATTCTAATTATAAGTATGAGATGGAATTATTTGCAATTACGATTAATTAATTGAAATTTACAGTTTTTGTGTGTTCCAGAAAATAAAAAAGTATACTATCCAAGTCTTTTGATGAAAGACTACTCAGCAACTGCCTAGAGACTTCGACGTTAAATTATCGTGATTTCGATGAGTTCGCGAAGTTTATTTCCTATGGCTCCCGTAAAAAGTCAAACCGTAGACTAGTTACAGACAAACAATTTTTTTTTAGATGACCTGATGACTGTAATAGTTATAACTTCTACTATAATACATGTATCATTAATTCTAATTATAAGTATGAGATGGAATTATTTGCAATTACGATTAATTAATTGAAATTTACAGTTTTTGTGTGTTCCGTGTTTTAATATATTTTTATATCACGATTATCTTTGCAGCAATTACCATCGGTCAACAACTCAGTACACTATTAGAAGTATCATAACAGTCTTCAATTCAGAGACTTCTAAGAGCTATATTAGGAATCTCCCACAAGTCTCACGGGAAGAGACTTGTGAGACGTATATAAGAAATCTCTCAGACGTCTCACGGAAAGAGACTTTTGATCAGTATACGAGATATCTCTCAAAAGTATCGGACTTAGATACTCTAGTATAGTATACCGTACAGTCTCCTAGTAGTCGCTCATCAGGAGCTTCTAAGGAGTCTCCGAAAGTATACCTCAGTCCAAACTCGTATACTTACCGAAGACCTACAAGCAGTCTGGGATTGCGAGACTTTAAAAAGATTTTTGAGAGACGAATATTTTGTCTCGGGTACTTTGTTGATTTTTATTTTTTCTGATAAACGAGACTCTGGAAAAACGGAAAATTCAATTTTTAATAGAATAAACAATTCAAATTGTAGTAGATAATTTGAATTTTGACATTACAAATTTTTTTAATTCGTAAAAAAATGAATTTTTCATTAATTCTTTGAAAGGGGAGACTGAACGCAGTTGAAACACAGTGTCAGTTGTAACAGTGTCGTTTAAAAATCAGTCAATAATAATATATTAAATTTGAATAAATATTCATGTAAAGAATAACATAACAATGCATTAACACAAATTTTTTTGTAATAACTAATATAAAACAGTTGGAATAAAATATTTAGTGTTTTTCCGTGTCGAAAAAAACAGGTTTTTTTCCTTTTTCTGATTTTACACTTATTATTTATTACGTATGAATTTGGATGATATACTGAGTTAAATAATAGTTTATGAGCTTTAAGAAATAACTAGAAAAATGAGTTAAATAAATAAACATTATCCCTAAAAGCATATAAATCTGTCGATAATGCATGTAGTGTCGATTGTAACAGCTTTTGAAAATGTCATTAAAATAGTCTAAAAAATTTCAAATTCAAAAAATATTTATCTATTATACTCTGAAAATTATTTAAAAAATAAAAAATCTCCGTATTATTGTGAATATAAAAAAATATCCCCTGTATTCAAAATCCACAGAAATTCAATTTTTTAGTTTTTTAATGCAATAATAAATGTTTTTCATTAATAAATAAGTGCTTACAAATAAAAAGAATAATTTATCGAAAATAAAAACACTTTTATTGCAAATCTTCAATTAAAATCAAAGGGTGTTTCAACTGCAATCTGCTGAGTGTCAATTTAAACATCAGACAACAAGTCAAAAGTTTTTTATCGATAAAAATGTAATCGATCATTGTATTTTAATTTTTATAAATTCTCATAGAAATTAATATATTGTTCAAAACTATTGTACTGATGACTTGTGTTTCAATAGAGTCCATAGTCTCCCCTAATGAACAGATAAATTATTGTCTATATTTAGACGAAGGAAAACAAATCTTCGTAAATGAAAATTTTTTTTTTGGGAAATGAGTCGGAAAAGTTATATAGTTCGACGGAGATAATGATGATGCTTGATTGTGCAGTCTCAGCACTCGTCAATTTGCCCCTTGTAAACCAAGAGAATGCGTATCCGGATAAGTAGGAAAATTCGGGGGGAAATGGGGGATGGATCGTAATTTTCCCTGTCACAAATATTATACTACACAGAAAATGACGACTTTCCAAAACAAAAATTTATCAATTTTTCAGTCGAAAAAAATTACTACCGTTATCTTTAGTTTTTTTAACATATATTTTAAATAATGAAAAATAAATAAACGTTAAAAAATAGAGAAAAAAGCTCATAATGAGCCACCCTTGCAGCAGCGCTCATCATCCCGAAATATAACACCGTCGACCAATATCAATAAAAAGCCTCAAAGTGTCTCTCAGCTCATTATATCCACTCCCACCCTTCGTGCCAAACTTTAAAGCGCACATTTGCTCATGCACTGAGCCATCGTCGTCCATTACAGGCAGCCGATTTTCCCTTGAAACTACCAGCCCTATAATTTACTCGTGAACACGTAGGTACATAATCGCCCCATTTCTTTTCCTCCCTATCGCTCCCCTAGAACCACCCCCAGCCACCAGTTTTTACAATTACCTCTGCCATCTCCCTAATTAGAGGAAGTTTTCCTCTTCATAACTGCAAAAACTTGAACAGTCGATTGTGATTATCACCTATAGTATACTGTAGTTTATGTTGAAAAATGTGAATGCAAGTGCACGTAAATTTTCGTTCAGGAAAATTCTTTACTCTGGCCGTAAACTTTCGAGTTAATTAACATTGAGAGGAAAACTTGTTTAACTAAGTTTTTAAAATTTTTTTGTGAATAAAAAATGATTTATTTCCGAGTAATTTGTCCGCCTGACATGGAAATCACTTTTGTGATGATTTCCAGACGTTTAACGGTCGTATCGCAATATATCGAAATATATCGAATGCGATATTCGACTTAAATCCGATCGGGAACACTCCGAAATTAAAATTTTTAACGTTTTTACACTTCCAGTCGTCAAATATCGCGAAATATCGCAGTATATCGAAATATATCGAAATATATCGAATGCGATATTCGAGTTGAATCTGATCCAAAACACCCAGAAATGAATATTTTCAACATTTTTAAACCTCCAGGCATTATTTCGCGGAATACCGCAATTTATCGATTTATCGATATATATCGATAAATATCGAAGACGATACTTCATTGAAATTCAATCCGGAATGCTTAAAAATATATTTAAGAATATTATTTTCGAAAAATCAATTTTTGTTTCTATTGAAATCGCCAATTTCTTGAAAAATCGTTATTTTGATGTTGCATGGGATTAAAATAAATTAATTTTCAACGTCTCGTGGTATTGACACGAACTTTATTTGCCATTGTATAGGCTTTCAATTATCACCCTCTTTTCTCAGACCCAGCCTATTTATTTTTCTTCGAATAGACCTCCATCATCAAAACGGAGTTTTCGGCCGATGCAAAAAGCGGTCGGTGCTACCGTCAATTTCCTTGTCGTTTAGCGTTTGATTGAGGGTGGTGAGCGTGTCGCTGAGGAAGCAAGATAGACAGATAAGCCGGGAACATTCGGTTTCCTTGACGACGGGGTGTACACCCCCGACAACTCTACTGCTGTTTGTATTTCATATTGATAGAGTATTGATACCCCTCCTCTCGCGACAGGTTTCCAGGCAAACCGCTCGAGTGCACGCGTACACCCCTCGCCGCCCTCTGGAGATCCTACTTCACCCCCGCGATCTGCAGGGATGCGAACAAATGCTCACCTTGTCACGTGTTTATTTTGTTCCGCATTGTTACACACTGAGCTCTGCGTTAATGGACATGAGGAATTATTATTTTATTATTTTTTTTCGCCACCCGTCGCTAAGGGGAGGCTGAGATTTTCCGGATTTACTGTCCTCTTGGGGGTGCTTTTTACTATCACTTTTATTTTTTTCAGAATTAAAATCAACATTTTTACTTTAAAAACACTTTTGTAATCAAAATGCAAAAAAATTTTTTTTTTTTCAAATTTGTATGAGAGAAATTTTTTTGTTACGTTGATAACTCAAAAAATATGTGTTTTATCAAAAACATGGTGAGAATCTTTTTTATAAAAAATTTTACAAGCTACAAAAAAGAAAGAGTAAAAAATTTTATTAAATCCAATATTTTCCAAGATATTTGCAATATATAAAAAAAAATGTTCACTGAAAGATTAGAATTTTCGTTGCATAATTTATACTGCAAGCCTGAAAGGCCCTTGATTATGAGTATCGTGGTGAAATCTGACACCTCACACGATCTGACGTCAGAAGGACAATCGGCCAACATGTGTATATGCACTGGGGATATTGTTGGTGACCCGGGCTAAAGGGGAGCCACGAAAATACTTGGACAGTCCATTAACGCGCCCACGTCAAAGAGAGTAAACACGTGACTAACACGCGCAAATGTCGATTTAGGGGGTGGTATGTATACCTACAATGGGGCTGAAGATCTTTCACGTCGGCTCGTGTTAAGGGGCGTGTGCACGAGTGCTCTCGAACGAAAGGGAAGCCGCGCTCTCGTCCTCTTCACCCTCTCGCTCCCTGTGCCGCTCTTCTGTCTTGGCTGATTGCACTTTTCGTGAGTCTACATAATCGACGGTATCATGATCTACGTAAATATTTTATTCACGGCGTTTACTCAGCTGATTAGAATAATTCTAACTATTCATTTTCTCAACTCAATTATTAAAAATATACCTACTTTTCAATAAAACACAAAAAAATGAACTGCATAAATAGAAAAAAAAAAAAACATCATTTGGACTTGTACTAAAAAATTATTAGAGAATGAGGCAGAAAATTATATAAAGGACAACTCGAGAGAAAAAAAATTAAATTCGATATAAAACTTACAGGAACTCCAGCTAAGCTTTGCCAAGAAAACTCCAAGTCAGCCATGCTCGCGGGTACTGGGACGACAAATGACATGGCATATGCATTGACGACACCTTCCCGGACGTAGAACAACTCGGCTTCCAAGCCTGCAACAAGGGAAAAAAATTAAAACAGGACGAATACAATATTTTTTATCATCACACATTAAAAATCGAATCGAAAAATATAACTCGTTATAAATTTTTTCTTTATTTTTCGAATTATTAAACACTTATTTTGAAAAAAATATTTTTTTGTCATAGCGGGAGTAAATGGCGTTTTTGCTCCCGCTACGACGAAAAATAGTATGTTTACCTCGAGATGCAAAAGAGGTTGTTTTGACCGTAAATTCCTGCCCTCGCCTTCGGCTCGGGCCGTAAAATTTTTCCGGTCGAAATGACCTCTTTTGCTCCCTTGGTGAACAATGTACTATTTCGTCATAGCGGGAGTAAATGGGGTTTTTGCTCCCTCTTTTCTGGGAGCGAAATTGCTCCTGAAAAAGATGAAGCAAAATTGCTCCCAAAAAGGAGGGAGCAAAAACCCTATTTACTCCCGCTATGACGAAAAGTATTATGTTTACCTCGGGATGCAAAATACGTTATTCTGACCGTAAATTCCTCCAGTAAACTTTTCACGGTCGAAATAACCTCTTTTACTCCCTTGGTGAACAATGTACTATTTTCAACCCACTTCCACCAATGAATTTTTTTCCTGCAATGTTTTAATGACCCAATTTGTCATACAATTAAATAAATAGCATGAATATTCATTTTTTTATTAAAAACGATTTTTATGGAAGTTTTTAGAGGATAAAATTAAAATACTCGCAATTAATTATAAGTAAATGATAAAGGAAGAATCAAAACGATAAATATACTTTTGAATCGAATTTCTCGAGATATTTGAGAAGGCTCCGAGAAGTCTGAGGAGTGTTCATGGAGTGGAATATCAAGTAGGAATTTGCGATATGATGATAAAGCAGAGGAGAGCAGCGAGAACATGAAATCTGGTGTGCGAGTGTCGATCATGTGAAAATTCAGCGAAGGAAAATAGTGGGTCGTGGGTGGCATATCCAGAATCATGAGTAAACGAGATATAGGAGATTCAGCTTCTGGATGTATATATAAACTCACAGGATGTATCCAGTCGTCCGAAGCGTCTTTACGTGTGACTACACAATTCGATATCTCGACTAGCAAATGTCGTAGAGCTGGAGTACACGACAGCAGACGTTTCCAGCTCGAGCCACACGCGATAAGGTGTCTTTAAAGAGGGAAATATTTCAAATAGAGACGCAGACTGTGCCGGGGAGGGATGTAATACATTTGGAGGATTCTTGCATTTGCCGGCGAGCTTGCCACATCAGGATGAATAGCAGTGCTCGAGTGTCGAGCACACAGCTTGACAGCAGGGAAGTATATTATTAGCAGTGCCGGTGCTGTCTTTTGTGCGCGAAATCCTGTTATATTGGGTGAAAAATGTTTTATCGCTCACGGAAATGTAAAAATGGATAAATCACAGATTTCTTATCGACTTTTTTCCCTCTAATATCAAAATAAAAATGGCGTTTTGGAAAGAAAAAATTTTTTTATTATTCAATATAACAGAAAAAAAATTTTTTTTTACAGATTTTGTTATCGACCGAGCTCAGTTGATGATTTTTTTGAGTGATTTGTGATTTTTAATAATGATCCTACATTAAAGGGATTTAAATATCATTTTTAAAAAACGAGAAAAAAAACTGAAGGTTAAACAAGTGAAAATTGAGGAAATAAAATTGCAGATTCATTACCGACATGACTTAGTTAGCAAAAATTGCTGTAGATTGAACTATCCATGATTTTTTATGGAATAAACAAGAAAAATAGTCAATTTGGAAGAAAAAAAAATTGCAGTCTCGTTACCGACTGAGGTAAATTAAAATTTTTGCATTTTTTTATCAAAATCTATATTCTATACTATATAGTTCGCTCTATTAAACATTTCTACTATTTTTCATATAAAAAAAATTTTTTTCCATTACCAACCGAGAAATTTTTTTTACCGATTTTACAATTTTGTTTAATGAATATTCTTTTCTAATTTATTGCCTGCCATAAATCGCGTATTATTTATTCAATCAAAACAAAAAAAGTTTATTACCGACTGAGTGATAAAAAAAATTTTTTTTTTTTCCGTATTTTTTTTTTAGCAAAAACGTTCCAAAAGTTAAATTATTTATTTCAACATTTTCACTATAAAATATTCAACAAACGGACAAAAATCCAATTTCTTTACCGACCGAGCGCAAAACTCGAATCTAATTTTACGAGTGAAAATAATTATTCTCAAGTATGTTTGCCAGTGAATTTTGGATAAAGTCCTTTAACCGATTCCAAAGTTCACCGCAGGACTAAAAGCACTTAGGTATAAACTTGTGTTGTTGCAAAATTGAAATAAAAGTGTCACAACAGTTGAAGGAAAACTTAGTGGAGCTTATCCGGGCCTGGGGCCTGGCCACGTGTGCATATATATGGCCCTCGAATTGTTAAGAGGTTCCCTCGATGCTAATTCCACCTCATTAGCATGTCGCGTAGCGTGCCACAGAGATTTTCCCGAAAGTTTCATCCCCCAAAGCGAAGGTAGTGCGTCTTGGTTGCAAGATATATGGGCGACGGAGGGAGAAGGGTGCAG
The DNA here is from genome assembly GCA_002156465.1 of Macrocentrus cingulum. Classification (NCBI taxonomy): domain Eukaryota; kingdom Metazoa; phylum Arthropoda; class Insecta; order Hymenoptera; family Braconidae; genus Macrocentrus; species Macrocentrus cingulum. The sequence continues at coordinate 29,137 of MVJL01007521.1, forward strand.
CACAGCGCTGCGGCGTGTTGGGAACTATACGTTCAAGGACCTGGTTCGCTTGGAACAGTTGGGCGTCGTCTGCTCGTGGCAGCCCTTCATATACGCCAGACACGATTTTCTACTTAACACCAGAGCCACAGTCGAGGTAATGATGCCAACACTCTCGGACACCTATCTGTCGTTGGATGGACCCGACAAAAAAATCTCGAGAGACCCGGCGTCGAGATAATATGCTTTCTTTAATGGCTTTCCGCTGCAGCGCCTGAGTGCTGTGGCATAAGAGTAGGGCAGGGTGACCTTCGATCTTGGCAACGCGTTAGTTTGACGGCCCAGAGGTCGCCAGGATGATTGATCAGGACCAGCTATTGATCGAAGACTTTCAAATAAAATTTCTATCCTAAAGGCAATATCGGAAAGCGATTCAACGCGCCTTTTTTGTCAATCTAAGAAAACTTTTGTGACAAATTTCATTGCGGAGATTTTTATGAGGGATTATATAAATATTTTTCTTCCTAAAGAATTTTCTCAAAGTTCGATAAAATTATTTATTTCCCATTTTTGAAAAATCTAGAAAAAATTTTTTCATCATAGCGGGAGTAAATAGCGTTTTTGCTCCCTCTTTTCCGGGAGCAAAAACCCTATTTTCTCCCGCTACGACGAAAAAGAGTATGTTTACCTCGGGATGCAAAAGAGTAAATTCCTGCAGTTGCCTTCGGCTCGGGCAGTAAACTTTTTACGGTCGAAATGACCTCTTTTACTCCCTTGGTGAACAATGTACTATTACATTGTGGTGAATTTTTTTTCTACTTTTTTTTATAATGCCAAAGAAAATTTATTAATATTGATTTTACCCAATTTCGAACTTTTTGAAGGTCCGAATTCGAAAAATTGAAATTGTAAAACAGTACCTACAGTCGGTAATAGTGTAAAAACTGTTTTATCGGCATTAAAATTAGTTTAACAGAAAAATATTGGAATATAGTGTTTAAATGTGCATTTTAAATTGGAAAATCCGTTTTACAAATATTATCTACCGTCGGTTATTACCAAAAAATTGTTTTATCGACATTGAGATTAATTAAGGATTACCGATTAAATCATTTAAATGTGAACATAATATATTTTGCATCAGCAAATTTATTGAAAATTGTTGAAATCTCAGAAACATTGAATTTGACAGTCAAAAACGTAGTATACAGTTTTTATAATTCATTAAATTTCCTATTTTTTACGTTCAAGAATTTTTTTTTTTTATTAACCGTGCTTAACCGTTTTCAAATTATTCCATTTGTTATAAACTAACATTCTAAATTTTTCCACTACAGTATATACTCCTGTTCTAAAAAGTTATCAAATTCCCTATATAGTGTAAAATTTAAAATATTTTCTCGTTTATAATTTCCGTAGGTTATTTATTGGCGTCTTTTATCTCAACGATACATTTCTCGACGGGAAATTGAAACAAAAATTAACCTCGTTGCCTTGCGGCTAACTAAATTCTCCAGCCCCAAAGGGGCCACATGTTTTCTAATCCCTAGAAGCGCAGGAACCGAACTAAACGGATCTTTACGACATTGGCGGAGATTCTTAAACCCCGTCGACTGTAAATCGAGGTCGCCTGAGGGCCATCCGCCATCAGGGGAGGTTCGATCGGGGGTTAAGGGCCAAGGTAAATACATTAAGGATATACAACATCCTGTGGGAGGGGCGCATCCTCTTCGAATGCTGCTACTTAACTCAAGGGATGAAAATATACCTCTAATAGAATTTTTTTTTTTGTTTTTCCACTCGTGCTTCGTGCTTCACTGAAGTTGAAATTAAATTCTGTATTTTATATACTTTTACAACCCCTCACCCACAATGAATTTTTTGTTTTTTTAACCTACCCCCTATTTTTTAACCATAAATCGTCCCTCGAAATGCCGTTGCAGCTCCACTTTCATCTGCTGCATTTCGTTTCATTTTATTTTCTAGAAAAAAATGGAAAAAAAAAATTTCACGACCTCGAGCAGGGGGCGCACCAAAACTATTTGTCTTTACGACACTGAAGCCCCGCACGTGAGGGTTTTCCCGATAGAAATACGAAAACGCGCGCGACCGTTTATCACGTTCGATCGGACCGACGCAAGTTCCACCAATTAATTTGATGGTCCTTTTTATTCTTCGCGCAAACATCAATGGTCCTCCTCTGCACCTTTAATCTAAGAGTGCTCCGTCCGTTTGTTGCACTTAACCAAGTGGATCCAAGTGCCCTAGATTTTTCTACGTTTTTTTTTTTTTTGTGTATATAAGAGTGTGTTTTTCGCATTGGGGTGGCTTTTTCGTTTTCTGTTCGTTATTCCCGCGCGGGAAAAAGGGTTATGGTATATTGAGAGCACGCTCTGGCCTTGCTTAGCCTGCTTCAGGGTGTCTAGGCTGTGGGGGGAAGGTATAAAGCTCGCGTACTTTCAGTTACACCGACTGTAAACGCTCCTACTTGGGCAAATTAACACGAAATGGCCTCAAGCGTGCATTTGTACTTTTTTTTTTTTTTGTGTTTCAGTTAATTATGTACTTTTTCTGGGATCTTGTTTTTTGTCGATATTTTTTTTAAGACTTGGAAACTGTACAATAAATTTTTTTCTTAATGTCATTTTTTTATTTATCCAGTTTTGCATCTAGAGAGTAAATTTTATGAAAAAAAAATGTTTCGATTTTTTTAATTTGATTATTTTGTAGGTACACGGAGAGAAATATCCCAGAAAAATTGCCGTGCTGAGCAGGCGAATCCAGGTGCAAGTCTACTTTTAAGGCATAATAACCGGTAAAGAACAGAAAAAATACCACTTAGACCGAATATATTTATGCCGGCACCCAGAAAAATTCTATGTACGGCACAGTAAAAATTGCCTGTTCTTGAAATGTGTCGG